>LPNX010856833.1:207536-258137 GCA_001517045.1 Pseudotsuga menziesii
CAAGATTGATGAAAAACCATTTAGTTTCCACTCTAGAAGCTAGGATTCATGGCAAGTAGGTATGTCAAATGTCTTATCACATGATGGTGATAGGATTTTGGTATAAAAGGATTCCCCCCAAAGCATGAGTCTTAGAGTGATACGATAAATGAGAGATTTGAGAACAAGTCATCACCAGGAGATGAAAATGTCAACTCGATCGAAGTATGCAGTCAAGTAGGAATCTATAGTACATCAGTATGTTCACTCATAGACACAAGTAACCAAACTCATAGCTGTAGACCAATACAAGGAAAATCCATGAGTGGAATAAAAAAGCATGGCTACTAGAATACAACGTAGATCCATGTGATAGAGGACTCAAACTTGGACATAGCTACCAGACATACAACGTAGATCTATGTCATACAGACACAAATTTGAGCATAGCCACAACCATACAAATGTGGATCCATGCTAGATATACAAAACTCCATCGCAACCTGGGGAAAAAGCAATGAGCGCTTTTAAACAAATGCCCAGGTTCTTCATCTCGTCTTCCACAAAGTACAATTCTATCCATGTGATTACAATGATCTGAAGTCAAACATGGTAGAAACCACTTGATTACAGGCCAATGATGTGAACCGTTAACAAGTGCAAGGAAGATCACCATTAATGTCAATGATTCCCAAGGTACCCTAGTACAATCTATTGAGTGCGAATAGATGTCCCGATGTCGAACACCCAGTCGATTCTATTGATCAAAAGGTCAATGATGTGAACCTATGTTGAGAGCGAGAGAATCTGTCATTAAGGCATACAGATCTCAAGGTACTAAATATTGTTTCTAAGACTATTTCCTGAATGATGAGCTGATGTTGACGGGAATAGTATCATCGAAGGAGGGCCATGATGAGTCCCACATCGACGACACGAAACTCGAAACATAGTTCTGGAATGATGTGAATGTAGTAACCATATGACTAACTCAAAGATACTGACACAAAGACTATGTAGACTGCAGAGGTAAAAATTCTTCAAATCTCCTTTGAACATCAGGTGGCATGACAAAATGACTTGGTAGCATGACTAAACAGGACAAATACACAATGCAATAGTGGACAATGCATTCTTTTGAAAGACTCAAAGGATTGACATGACTCATGAAAGTGGATCGTCACGGAGATCAGCTGAATACCCAATTAACTGACATGATTGTGCAGACAAGTGCCATGTTCAAAGGTAATGACAAACAACTGCCATTATTTACAAAATGATTCCCTTCCCATTTTCTCCATCATGATCGATGAGTGCCTCTTTTTGGTTTTAGAAGTTCAAAGAGGGTAACAAACACTCGATATAGCTTGTCAGAAGACAAGTCCAGTCTCATATGTTTTACAAACCTTAGAGAGGAGGGGTTCATTCCCAAAATGGGTCTCTCAATGTTTAATTTAACAAGTCCACTGAAAGAAAACTCGGTATCGCTCATGTTTAGAGAGTCTGAAAGAATACAGAACAAAAATCCATGGGGGTCCTTTTTCGTATGATTTAGTCTCTAAGGCCTAAAAAAGTGTAAAATCATACCTTAGAGAACTCTTCCAGTCATGATTGGCTGGATTGTTCCTTTCTTGTAAATAGTCCTATCCAAACCGAGAAAGATATAACCTACCATCAGATGGATGACTCTTCAAATACTTTAATGAGCGTGAAGAAGACAAGATCGCTTGACAATCTTTTCATATTTAGGGAGCCTGAAAAGATTTTAAAGAGAACTCCATTAACCTTTTCATGTTTGAATCCATAGCACAAAAAAGTAATAAACTAAGCTCAAACCACTTTTCATGTTTTAACCAGAGCATGAAAAATGAAAAGTAAGCTCAACACCATCTTACTGTTTTTAATGAGCTCGAAGATCAGTTGAAAGAATGCTCAAAGATTGGTTTCATTTTTACGCAAGATCAAAACCAATGGGTAAACTATGCTTGAAAAATCCCATTAACATGATATATAGAGGTTGGAATCTTGTCCCCAGCATGATTTCTAGTGAAGCTCACCCCTAGCATGGTTGCTAGGGGCTCAACATGCCCCCAAGCTTCGCTTCCTTTGACGATTCTTCTTCCATACCCAACCTAAAAACCTGGTTACTAATGTGAAAATGTTCACCAGGGGGGTAGGAAGAACGAGAATTGGGCAGGTGAAAAGAAGGTTCAAGTTCTAACACTAAAGTGAAGACTCGACTCAAGGGAAGGGGATCTGTTTCATTTTTACGCAAGCTTGAAACAGAAGGTAACTATGCTTGGAACATGATTTCATTTTTATGCAAGCTTGAAACCAAAAGTTAAACTATGCTTGAGGAGATCCATTTCATTTTTTAATGAGCTTGGCATAGAATGGTAACTTTGCTCAAAACATGGTTTCATTTTTATGCAAGCTTGAAACCAAAAGCGTAAACTATGCTTAGAAAAAACTAACATGACGGTCAGAACCTGACATGATGGTCAGGTGCTATTTCATTTTTTAACAAGCTTGACATAGAATGGGAACTTTGCTCAGGACATGGTTTCATTTTTATGCAAGCTTGAAACCAAAAGTGTAAACTATGCTTAAGGAGTGGTTTTATTTTTTAACGAGCTTGAAACCGAAAGTAAACTATGCTCTAGACATGGTTTCATTTTCGTGCAAGCTTGAAACCAAAAGCATAAAATATGCTTAAGGAGTGGTTTTATTTTTTAGCAAGCTTGCATAAAAGCGTAAACTATGCTCTAAAACCTGCCCCTACCAAACATGATATCCAGAGGTTGGTAGGTTTCCTCCATTACATAAAAGCTATCCTCTTAGCTCCATTATGATGTCCATATACTAGAGCCATGCCCCCCATTTTACCTATGATGGGAAGAAGCTAACTAGAAGAAGGGGAAGGAATCACAAGAACATGCGGCACATTCAAGGCAGTTTGATTACTAGGAGTAACACAATGGTCAGGTGTAACAAAATAAATCTGATCAATGGTCACAATATTCCCATCATGGGGAAAACTCATAACTCTAAAGAGTGTGGACACTACGGCTTTCATGGCATACACATAATCACATACAAGGAGCAGATTGAAATCTAAAGGACCTTGGACCACCATAACATCAATACAGACAGTTTTCCCTCCTAATGTAATAGGTAAATAAGGAAGGGCCCCTAAAGGTGTAGTAGGCCTGCGATTAAAAGCCAGTATATGATCAGTGGCTGGCACAAGCTGAGGCGAACCTAAAGCTTGCCAAGCAGTTGACGATAGAATACTAACAGAAGCCCCTTTGTCAACAATAGTGCGAAGTATTCACCTAGCAGTAACATTCACAACTATCTGGAAAGGAACACTCGAATGAAGACGAGACTCGATTAGGTTACTCTAGTCAAAGGAAATAACCTCACTACTCAGAGAGGGTTTTGTCGAAACAGACAAAATTTCCTCTTGTCGAGAACAATCAAAATTAAGCATAAAAACTTCAGCAGGTTTTGGTTCATTCTCTACTGGAAGAGAAGAACAAGATGAATATTTGGTCGAAGAGACTACTTTAGTCTTAACACTCTCTAATGAAAGAGCGGGATGGGGTGGGAATGACATCGACTCGACCACTTTAACTTCACTCTCCAAAGGAAGAGTGGGATCAACCACAGATAAATCTGAATCGACCACTTGGTCAACCAGTGGGGGATCGAGGGATAACTTACTATCACTTGTTAGAATCACCTATTGATGATCAGTAGTATTTTCCAACCAACGCGAAGCTTCATCCATGCTTGGACAAAGAAAAGTACGATGCATAGTGTTGCATATCAAATAAGGATACAAGACTTTACCCTTATGACCTTTTACCAATGGGTCACTGGTTGAGAGAGTATCATCAGCATGATGATCAGAGGTTGATGACACAAATGGTTTGGATCTTTTAGACCACTCTTCTTGTACATGGGAGAGACCAGGACACTCCTTAAGAAGGTGGTCCCCCTTGCAAAGTTTACAAGGGAACTTGGGTTTTTTGGGCATTCTCTTAGAATGAGCACCATCAAGAGCAGATGGTTTCTACTTTTTCTCTTTCTTATCCTTCTTCTTCTTAATCTTCTCTTTCTTCTTCTTCTTACCCACATGACTACTAACCACAGAGCTTTGGTCAAGCGAAGAAGAAGAAAGGGGTGAAGCCACAACCGGCAAAGAAGGAGTAGGATTATGTTGAGGTCAATCCTCTCCTAGATGAGAGGTGACATTTGAGACATTAGGTGTAACAGGAATTACCGTATTAAAAAGCCAGACCAGTAATCCTATAGTTAATCCAGGAAGATTTAGAGTGGCAATAAAGGGAGGACCAATACCTTCACTTGGAGGGAATACAAAAGGTACACCTTGGAAAGGGACCTCTTGAGTGGTAATCCCAGATGAGGATTCCATCTATAAACTCTCTAATAACCCCCTAACTACCACGCACAAGCAAGAACTACTCAATCTAAAAGAAACAAGCAAAAATGTGAAAGGAGGGGATAAGAGTCAAGAATCTCACAGGATTATCAAGACTTTACAAGCTTCACCTGTAAATCCAAGACGACCAAAAGGTTAACTCAGATGGTTTGAGGATTCCTAAAAGGGTCTCCTGATATACGCAAGGTATGAGGGAGCTCAAATCGGTAGTAGTGTTGTCTAATGCATAACCGTACACAAGGGGCCTTCCGATATACAATCAAGTACGTGAAGTACCTTTCTATATACCTCAAGGGTACGTGAAAGGCCGTTTGATATACCGATGGTACATGGAAGAACCGCGCGAGTCCCGAAATGTAATGCTGACAAATAACAACATCTCCTATGATTAACGACGCCCAAACACGTCTTTAACTTATCACTCAAATTGCTAAAAGTTTTAACCTAGTACTACCGTTAATTTTATCTTGTGCGTTTAGGTGGAACCATGGAGTGAAAACTTGAAATTAAAGAAGATGCACACTGTTCTATATGATAATTCAAGTTTTCCTCTTCAATGAAATTCTACCTAAGAGAGGGAGAGAGATTTACTTTTCTTCCCAAAAATGCACACCCAAATTCAAATGCAATTCTATCTTTTCAAACAAAAAAGTGTTATATCAATGCACCCCAAACAATATTCAAAGCGAATAAGAAAGAGATCTAGAGAACATATGACAAAAATCAAAATGTTTCCTATCTTTTCATGCTTGAAAAAGATGCATAAAAACTTAATGGAAAGATGATTTCACTAACGTTTCCAAACAAATCTAACTCTAATGCATGCAAAGCTGAAAATAGATGTTTCTTCTCAATGGAAGTAAGATCTATAATTTCAAACAATAATGTACAAAACAAGAAGAAAATCATTCAACAAACTTGCGAATAAAGAAAAAGAGAGAGAAAACTAAAACTTCTCTTTGAAACAGACAAGGAAATGAAGAACCAATCTTTCCTACCAAGCACTGAAAAATCAGCATGCGGAAGGAAACAAGAATCACCCCAAACAAGGAAAGACTCAAAACAACATGGATCACTCATGCATTCCAAGTCCAAAACAAACCAAATCCTACACATGAAAATGAAACATAAATTTCAATTCCAATGAATAATATCTACATAAAAGAGCAAGAGATTTCAAGCAAAGAAAATAATGTAAACTCCAATGCAAGAAACACAAACTCTCTTTGAATGCAGAGGGAATATAACACTCAAAGAGACTTCAGAATATACAATTCATGGCCCCTCCAAAAAGTACACTTCATTTTCAAAAGTACACTTCATTTTCATCAAAAATTAAGCCAAAAACACACAAAAATCAAAATACAAAGTCTGGAACAGGGCCTACCTAGCACCGCGCAAATGGCGCTGCTGACAGGAGGTTTTGAGGTAGAACCGCTCCTTACTCACTGGATTTAGGCGGTAGCACCGCTCCTTACCAACAGAGCATGTGCGGTTCCCTGTAAAAATCCAAAACACAAAGGGAACGATAGATCAAGTCATAAAAAGACCAGATCAGGGCAAATACTGTTGAATTGAGTATGGAAACATAGCATAAAATACTGAAATGACTCAGATCTGAACAGATATGGAAATTTCAAACCCAAATAATGCAAGTCAGAAAGCAGATCTGACTGAAGAGAGTTAAATAAAATGGAGCCTGGATTTGAACAAGAGTTGCAAACTGACGAAGATCAGAACAACTGATATGCATGCTCCCCAGTGGAGTCGCCAAATTTGTTGGCTGGAATATTTCACCTCCTGCGGACAGCAAGGTGTTCCATTGGTCTGAATGGTTTAGATCCAGAACAAATAGAGGACGGAGGTTGAAGACTCTCCCTTGACATTGTAGATATCTGGAATACAAGGCTTTGATAGTTCACCTGTGTACCTACAAAAAATCTCAACATGAAACGAATCAAAGAAACCAGAATATGATCTACTAATCTATGTTAGTGACTAAGGAATCTAGCAACATATATATGCAAAATCACAACAAAAACATCATATGTGGGATAGAAATCAACTTGCATTAGAAATATGAAGAATTTTACAACCAATCCTTAGTGTTGACATGCATCTCCATGAAACCAGCTCTTCATCCCCAAAAGATCTAACTCTAGCTCTCTATGCTCTCTCCAAATGATCTTGGGCCAAGAATCAATCCAACAGCATAACAATACCTGCAAATTTTCTCCCCTCATCCATGGCTATGAGCTCATATTTATAGGGATTTAATGGATAGATATGGTTGAGAAATTACTGGGTGTGGTGGCCTCTAAGATCCTAGGATGAGGGATCTCAAGCTCAACCAACCCACAATAGTAGGGATAAGGCAGTACACGAGGCTTATCATCTGGAAGCCTCGAGAAACTTCTCTTTTTCCCTTTTTACCCAGGGTAAGGTGCTTCTCCTTCTATGACAGAGTGGTTCTGGTAATAACCACCTATGGACCAAGGGTAATGGGTGGTGGCACTGCTTGTGGACAACCTATGAAAGGCGGTGCGAGCAGGGGTACCGCTCCTGGATAAAGGGGCATGCGCAGTGCTGGGAATTTGTATGACAGATTGATGAAAAACCATTTAGTTTCCACTCCAGAAGCTGGGATTCAAGTAAAGTAGGTATGTCAAATGTCTTATCACATGATGGTGACAGGATTTTGGTATAACGTCTTCTTTCTCAAAAAGAAGTCTGAAGTATGTGAAAAATTCACTGAACTGAAGGCCTTGATCGAGAATGCATTTGGGCTTAAGATCAAGATATTGAGATATGATAATGATGGGGAGTATGTCAGTAATGAGTTGCTACACATATGATCCCAAATTGGCATTCAGGTACAGCATTCAATTCCCTACACTCCCTAGCAGAACGATGTAGCAGAAAGGAAGAATCGGTCTCTCAAGGAGATGACCACCTGTATGTTGGAATCAAAGAAGTTGGCTGCAAATTTGTGGGATGAATCCATGCATGCTGTAGCATAAATTTAGAATAGATTTCCACATGCATCCGTGAAAGGGAAGACCCATTTTGAAGCATACTTCGGACACAAGCCGAATGTGTCGAACCTGCGGGTGTTTGGGTCCATTGCATGGGCCTGAATTCCACTTGATAAAATAAGGGATTTGCAACCGCAAAGCATAGAATGTCTGTTTATTGGGTATCCTGATGAATAAAAAGGTTTCAAGCTACTAGATATCAAAACAAAACAGATCATCATCGAAAGGAGTGTCAAGTTCGATGAGCCTCTTCAGGAGGTGGAACTAGTGAAGGAGAACACTGTTGAATTTCCTTCCTATTCTACTGAATATTTGGATGATGAAATTGGGGGTGATGACCCTGATTTGGATCCTATGATTTCTGATATCAGTGTACAACAAACATCAAATGCTGAATCAGAACCTGAAATACAAAATCATCTTCCCACATGGGCCGGACAGACACTCTCCTCCGCAGGAGATAACATTGGAAATCCGGATGATCCAAGGAGAACCCGGTTTGATTTCCAAAGAGCAGGTATTGTGCTCTCTTGTCCTGATAGTTTGATATCTAAAACTTGTTATTTGATGATTATTTTAGACCCAAAATCCTACTACCATGATCGAAAGGATCCGAGATGGCAAGTTTCCATGGATGAAGAGATGAATTCGCTTCAGAAAAACACTACTTGGGAGCTAGTTTCTCTTCCTACGGGAAGGAAATTGGTTCAATACAATTGGGTGTTTCAGACCAAGTTTGCTGCTGATGGAAGAACCTAAAAATATAAGGAAATGCTTGTGGAAGAAGGTTTCTCTCAGGTCCAAGGTGTGGACTACCATGAGACTTTTGCACCAGTTGCAAAAATGGACTCCATTTGCCTAGTTTTGGCAATTTCATCATCTAAGCACTGGGAAGTGCATCATATAGATGTTAATTCAGCCTTTCTGCATGGAGATATTCATGAGGAGATATACATGAAGCATCCTAAGGGATACATCTCTGATCCATATTTGGTTTGCAAGCTAAAGAAGTCACTATACCGGTTAAAACAGGCCCCAAGAGAGTGGTATTCCAAGATGGATGCCTTCTTTCTCTCGCAAAACTTCCAAAGGTGTAGATCAGATCCAAATGTGTATATATAGAAGTATTATGGTCATTTGATTATTATTGTTTTATATTTTGATGACTTACTGATCACAGGTAGCACATTTGCTTCTATTTCAGCCATCAAAACTACTCTCCACAATGCATTTGAAATGAGCGATTTGGGGCTCTTAAAACAATTTTCGGGGCTCGAAATTGAGCAAAATTATTATGGGATAATGGTCACTCAGTCCATATACATATCAGACCTGTTATTCAATTTTAACATGGCTGAATGTAGGCCTACACCATTCCCTTTCCTTTCAGGGATCATTCTTGAAGAAGGAAAAAGCACACCTCCCATGGACTGCACTATTTATCGACAGTTGATTGGTAGCTTGTTGTAATTGACACATTCTCGGCCTGATATATGTTATGCCATGAATGCTGTATCAAGATACATGCAGCAGCCCCATGATCTTCATTGGAAGGCAGCCAAGATGATCCTCCATTATATTCAGGGAACCAGGACCTACGGCATTCACTATGCTGTAGACTCCAAGCTAGAGCTGGTTGGATACATAGATTCCGATTGGGAGGATGATTCTATTGATCAGAATTCTACTTCCGGATAAGTATTCATGTTTTCTCGTGGCCCCATTTGATGGTCTAGCAAAAAGCAGGCTGCCATAGCATTATCTTCAGCAGAGGCCGAGTATCAAGGAGCGGTGAATGCTTGCATCCAAGAAATTTGGTTGAAAGGAATTCTTTCAGAGTTTGATCTTGGTAGTACTTTGTCCACTATCCTCTTTTGTGACAGTCAAAGTGCTATTAATATATCCACAGATCCAGTTACCAAGTAGAGGACCAAGCATGTAGAGATACACATGCACTATATCAGGGAGCTAGTGCATGACAGAACCATCATTCTGCAATACTACCTAACTGATGAGCAGATTGTAGACATATTCACCAAGATCTTTTCAAAAAATAAGTTCACTTATCTTCGTTCACTGTTGGGGGTGATTTCATTAGGGTGATCCTACTAATTCCAATGTTCAGCTTGAGGAGGGGGTTTTCCCACTGGGTTTTTCCTCTTTTCCTCACTTAGTTTGTTTTTTAGCATTGTTTGAGTTTCAATATTGTACAGGGTGACTTATGGCCTTAGTTGTCGGGGCCCTAGCATTCTTATGCATTTTATGTTTTCTACTCCACTTGAGTATAGCTTAAGGGGGGGTGTTGGAGACATTTACCACCATATACACTCATTTTGGTCAATTAGGCCTAGTTAAACCACTATCCTAAGTTTTATTGACTTAATTGACACCAGAGGAGCACTATTACACCATTTTCATGCCTTATTGTTATTAATCTCTTATGAGACTATGTTTTAGTCCCTAGATTACTATGACAGATTAATAATATGTAACAAACATAAATAGGATAATAATTAAATAAGGTTAATAATTAAATAAAATAATAATTGTTAATTATTATAGTAGTATCTATTAATGTGAAGGGACATAACTCTTCATTAAGAAACGCTCAAGCCATAGTAAAGGAGAGCTATGTTGTAATATCCTATCATCTTTTTATCTATCAATTTATTCATATTTTATTATCTACGGATATGTGGGTTATTTCACAAATTACTTAATTGAGAATATACAACTATGGATGTTATAGTGTTATCAAAGCTATACGGACCTTGGACAACATTATTTACACCTTGTGTAGATTTGGGTTTCCCAAAAAAATAGGACTTTGTCCTTAAAAAATAAAATAAAATAAAGGGTAAAAGTAACCCCCCCCAAAAAAAAGAGTTAAAAAAAAAGTGAAAAACAAAAACTAAAAACAAAAAAAAACCAAAAGAACGAGGAAAAGAAAGGGAAAGAAAAAAAAAAGGTTAAAAAAGAAAAGATAAAAGTAAAAAAATAAAAAGTGGGTTTGGGTTTGAATATAAAAAGTGCATAATAATAACTACAAAGAAGCAAGTGGGATTTGAACCTAGGTGGGGAAGGTAACACTTATTCCTCCCAATCTACTTGCATTTTACAAAAGTATTGGAAAATGATAAAAGTCAAGGACTAGAATTTGGAAGGCTATATATTATTTTATATATCTTAATTTTAAAAATAATAATAATTATTATTATTATTATTATTTTATTAAAAAAATAATTATTTTTGGAAAAAAAGGGTTATTTGACCTAACAAGAAATAGTCGAAGAAAGTTTTTTCCAAAAGAGACATATTGAGAACTATTACAGGTTTTGTATCTACCCTTCTAGAAGAAAATAAGACAAAAGTGAACTAGAAACATAGTCACAAACAATGGCTACTACATATTCGGAAATGAAGGCACAGCTACAAACAACAGTGGACGAGTTAGAACAATACAAGGCGATTAATAAAAGTCTACAAGCTGAGGTTGAGATGAAAAATTGGTTGAAAGAGTGGAAAGATGATGAGAATAACTGCTTATGGAATCAGAATCGATAGCTAGAACGAACCATAAGAGATAACAAGAAAATGTTATCTGATCAGGATAAAGAAATATCATGTTTAAAAATTCATAATCAAAACCTAGAAGACCAGATCAGAAAGTCAAAAAATGACAACAAATCACCATATGAGTGCAATAATGAATTAGAAGAAGAAATAAAGAATCTAAACAAACTCATCATGGAAAAAGATCCTAAATTGGTGTAAGTCCGGATGAGGTTAGGAAATCAAGAAGCAGAGTTACATCATCATAAATAGCAGAAAGAAAAAAATCCAGCAGCAGTATGACGACAGTAAGGAGACACATAAGTTAGAACTGACAAAAGTCAACAAGGTTTTATCAAGCCATTTTGAAGAAATTTTCAAATTAAGTAATCATAACAAGAAACTAGTCACAAAAATTAAGAAGTTGAAAAGTAGTCAAAAGACAGAATAATCTACGAAAGACATTGAAGAAAAACTTTTAGACAAACAAGAAGAAAATCGTTGTTACAAAAGGCATAATGACGATCTTAAGGAACAACTTAAGAAGTTTGAAGATGATAGAAAATCACATGTAGAAGTGATTAAGAAGTTTCAAAATGATAACATGCAGTTAGAAAACAAGTTGGAAAAGATACATAACGAAACCTTAAAACCTCAAGAGACGAAAATACAACTTTCTTCTCATATCAATGCTCAAAATATGACACTCGTAAAAGAAAATGACATTGTAAAAATTCCATATCGATACCCCAACCATAAAAATAGATATTCTAAAAAGTGGGAAATGTCGAAAGATAACAGTACCAATGTGATCAAATCTCCTAATGATAGATCAGTATGGAATGCCAACAGTCCACAACAAATCAATTTGGGATGGATTGATTCGTCCACATATCAGAAGTTGTGCTCAACTCTTAGTAGTTCGTATTGACATGTCTCATCAGCTACGACACCACATAAAATGATGCAGAAACATTATAAGTCTTTGAGGACAAATCCTTTCTAAGGGAGTGGCAATGTAACGAACATAAATAGGATAATAATTGAATAAGGTTAATAATTAAATAAAATAATAATTGTTAATTATTATAGTAGTAGCGATTAATGTGAAGTGACATAACTCTTCATTATGAAATGCTCAATCCATATTAAAGTCAAGCTATGTTGTAATATCCTATCATCTTTTTATCTATAAATTTATTCATATTTTATTATCTACAGATATGTGGGTTATTTCATAAATTAATTAATTGAGAATATCCAACTATGGATGTTACATAATATTGGACACCATGTAAATATGCATCTTAATTAAAAATACCCACAACCAACTATGTTAATGCAACAATAATGAAGAGGGGCATGGTTTCCTAAGGATAGGCGAGGGGAATGTCTAAGCCTTGGGAGCCATTGGGGAACAACCAAGTGTCAAAAGGTGAGCCCATATAGCTATCAACCATCTTTTGTCTTACCTTTCCTTATCTCATTCAGACATTGAATTAATTCCCTGGAGTTAGTTGGGGGTAGTTATTTCCCTAGGAAAATGTTTGCATGGGAAGCGTTAGTGTTGACAGGACTATCAGTCCTTTCCCACATGCTCATGCATACCCAGGGGAAAAACACATTCAGTTCCTCACACGAGCAGAAAACCATCAAGGGGGTCATTCCGTCATCCCCCATTTTACACATGTACACAGGCACTCATTTCCTCATGCAGGCAAGCATTCACGACTATTCTTCCTTCCCGATTTTGTTGTGTGTAATTCCCTTCATGTTGTGGGTTTGTGTATGTGAATCCCTTCCTGTAGGTCATGTTCTTCAGCTCACACAATCCGAGAAGTCGTTTTGTTTTCCCCACGAATTTGGTGTTACAGAGAGAAATTCCTATGGCTTAGGGTACAACAATAGATAGATTAACTCTAGAAATCAATCATTTCCTATATGCAAGAGAAACCAAACATATAACACTAAAGGATCTCAATTCGTACCTTATTCTGGATGATTGATGTAGATCCCCATTGAGCTTTTCCACTCTCGCTTGTATTAGCATTTTTCTTCCTCAACATTCAACAAACAAGACAAGCATGCTATATATAACTGTGTTAAACCTACTCTAGCATATATAATCAATAACATACAAGCATTTAAAAACATCCATGGATCAAATACTCATTTAAATACACATTATTGGACAGGAAAAGATATTTCTATTGATATAAAACAAATATTACAATAGTGACAACCTCTGTCGGCACGTCTGCGAATCGGAGAAACTGAGTCCCCCACTTGGGCCTCCACTACTTCAATCCTCCATCTCTCAATAGGAATCTCACAATAAAAAGGAAAGCTTGGGAAGAACACAAAGTGCTCCAAGGGACAAAGGGATGCAGACTCAAGTATAAGCTATGACAACAATGGACTATAGTTTTCTTGCTCTTCAATTCCTCCCTTTTCAATGTATCCAAAGGGTTCCTTATATATCTCTTCAATGGGGTAATGGAAGGTCAAATCCAAGCGATCTCAAGGCATATGGAAGGCCAAGAGACAAGTGACTCAGATCCACATCAAGGAAAACTCCAAAATCATTTGGCCTTTTGCACACATCCCGATGTACGCAGGTTTAAGGGTCAAATCCATGTATATACGCTAGAAAGGGATTAAAAGTTGCGTATGGCAATTATGCATGTTTTTAGGGATGATCTTGGAAACATCAAAGGTACAAAAATGGTCCATGGGGTCTAAAGAGTCTACAGAGGGACGGGGAAGGCCATAAAGGTGTGATCCACCATGTGTGGTAAAATCAGCTGTAACATTTGGGTTATTGTGAGTTTAATGTTGAGTCATTTTGGCCACGATAGGGCCATAAATGACTTTGGAAGTCAATTTGCTCAGCCTAAGAATTGTTTACCCAATTGCCATATTCGATTTTGACTTCTAGGTTTTTTACCTTCAGTCCCAGAGACGTTAATTTCCGTGTGTATACTGTTGTTGGTATTTGGACTATTTTGGGGTGGAAATAGAGTCTAAGTGTGCTTGATAAACCTAGTGTATGCAGGAGCCTCACAGACATAGTTAGAGGGCTTACTTCCTTCTCTTCAACCCCTGATTAGAACTGGAGGGGAAGGCATTGCCCGAGGTACTGTGCAGCAGAGAATAGGATGCTTCCTTGTGTTGGGTGTGTGTGGATGTTTTAGAAGTCAGGATAGACCTAGTGCAGGTGTTCATAGCTCCTTAATGATCTCACTAGCTTAGCATCTAGCCTTTCCAGCTCCCTTATGGCTTGATAAACCCAATTGTGTTGGCTTGGATGAGTTGTGTATCCTTGGCTATGTGTGAGCCTACTAGTTTCCCTTTATTCCTTGTGGAATCATGCCCAGCTTGGGGGTGGCAGTGTTGCTAAGAGATCGATGAGCACACTAGCCTATGGTTGGGTGAAACGTTGTAGCAACGTCGTTGGTTGCGAGACAAGCTTCTGTTAAAGATAAGTATCTTCTTGTGCTTAAACCTTTGCAACTGTATTGTTTTATAAATGAACATTATGAATGCTTAATTGTGTGAATGATATGTAATTGCTTCCGTTGTATGTTTAAATGATTTAGACATCTGCATATGTATTATGAAAATCATGCATCTGTGTATGTTTAGTTCAATGCATTTTATTATGATGTTCATGGGGCTAGATTGCCCAGGTTCTTGGTTAGTTAGCATGTCCAGTCGTGTCCTCTTCGTCGATCAGAGGGTTGGGGATGTGAAAGCATCTGCCACAGGAAAGACATCAGTCATTTCCTTATTTCTTTCCTGGAATGATCGTTGTCCTCATAAAACTAGTAAATTTATTAAATCAGCTGATTTGAAAAAAATTTGGTATTCCATTCCTAATTTAACGTGGTGGAAGCTATAGAAAGCTAGAAATAATTGGATCTTTAATGACCAGGCTTCGACCCCTCAATTTGTGGCTGCTAAAATAAAAAATTTCATTGTTGAATCTGTTGGTCAGGTGAACTCTCCACTCCCTTCTCTGATTTTAACTTGGCTGGGATTTTCTTCAACAGGTAAGCAAAAATCATTGATTCTTAAACCAGTCAGCTACTCTCTACGACTTTTTGGATGAACTCGCCATCAGTAACTATATTTTTTGATGGGGAATATAAGGGAAACTCGGGCATCTTCGAAGCTGGGGGTCTGGTTTTCTCTCCAGATAATCTTTCTGATTCCAATTATAGTTGGGGGCTAGGAAATGTGTCGAATAATCAGGCCGAATGTTACAGCCTCTTCATGGCATGCCAAAATGCCAAGAAGAAAGGTTACAAGGAAATTCATATTTTCGATGATTGTGAGTTGTTGATCAAAGCTCTAAATTCAACAGATCTCCTCAACAATTCTACTTTGAACTCAATATTGTAGAGAATCCATAATTTTTTGAAGTATTTTGATTGGGTCGAATCTTTCCATGTCCTCCGAGCTCTAAATACTCTTGCAGATGCCTTGGCTAACAAAGCATGCTTGTTGGCTCAAGGGTCCCTCTGCATATCTATAGAATCCAGCTTCTTTCATCCAATCTCGTAATCTGTTCCACAACAAGTTGTATTTTTTGACTTTAGGCTTTACATTACTAATTTGTAAGAATCTGTACATATTCAGTCTTCCTGGATCTTTTTTCTGCCTATGTAATTGGTTGTTTGACATTTGTCAAAGCAGTCTAGTAATCCTTATTATTAATATATATATATATATATATATAATTGGTTGTTTGACATTTGTCAAAGCAGTCTAGTAATCCTTATTATTAATATATATATATATATTACCCATTTTGGTTATAAAAAAAAAGAGAGGCCAGGTTCCCAAGATTGTCACTGTTAATGTAAGAAGTCACTAAGCTATTCAAATTATGAGCTTGATCAAGACTGACATATCTTTTAGCAGGATTGAGTCTGCCTTTCAAAAACCAATATTTGAGAGGATTTTAATATTAGATCTACACCTTTTCTTCTCACAAAATTTACTATAATTTGTTCCACAACTTAATAAGGGTGATGTTGACTTATCATCGTTTCTCATCATGAATGTATTGATTATGCTGCTGTAGTTGTTTAATGTTTAAGCATACACCCTTGCTGCACTTCTTTCATATATAAATATTTTACCATGATTTGTCCTCAAGATGTCTTCAAACAATATTCAAATCTTCCACTAACCTTGTTTTTCCAAAACACTTCAAATCTGCCATTGGGTACACTATGTGTCTGCACAACAGTATACAATACTTACTCATAGATGGTCCCTTATCAATTAATATTCAATATTTTTCTAGGTTAATATCAAATGCAATTATCACCTTCTTCAAACTATGATACACAATCACAAATCTGATTTGTGTAGACTTCATGTTGAAACCAAAAACAAATTTACACCCAGACTTTAATTCAGTTAAGATTCATTAATGCAAACACAACTTTTGTTCTTTAAGACAGACATATTTGTGTTGTACTATCTCTGCTCAAAACGAGTATAAGTCACTATGTTCTAGCTGGACCAAGGCTAATACATAAAGAAATATTTGAACACAATCAACATTTGTCCATGTTTTCTCTTAAACTTATATTCTTGATCTTGCAAGTGTAAGATTCTAAATATGGACTAGGAGAGTTGTCTCTCGCATCATGCAGAATCAACTTTGATTTGTCTTCAAAAATCGAGTTGTCTTTATCACTGGACACCATATTGTTCTTCTTAACAGCTTGCCCATACAGATGTGATCCTTTGCATCTATCTCTCATTCTTTGATGTCACTAATGGCTCCCCCTATCAATATGCATCTTCTTTGTGTCATGTAAGGACACATTGTATCACCTCATACTTTTTAGACTCCATCCCTAACTTCGTGTCAAAGTTTGCAATCTGATCCTTGGGCATGTTTCTTAGCTTGGGGTATCCATCACTTTCTCTTGAGTCCATCCTCCAAATTCCAAGGACCCAAGGTGCATTAAGGTATTTTAAAGACCTCAAGTTTTTCTTGCCATATGGCATCCATCTTTTGTGCACTGATCTACTTCATTCAAAACATTCTTTTTCATCCATACTTGAGAGTGTCCTTGGTTGTGATCACTTGTCTTTTGGACTTCAAATATGCTTGCATTACTCTTCATTCTTGGTTCATTGACTTTTCTTGTTGATGTGTATGAAGGAATCTTCATTGGTTGTCTTCTTGGACTAGCACAAGCTTGATATTTATGACCAAAGCCATTGCAATTATAGCATCTCATAGTGTAGCAATTAGCAACAATATAGCCAATACGGTTACATGTCCAACATCTAACCATTTTGTTGGGAGGCCCAACACTTCTTACATGAGATATGCAATCCAATTCCTTATGGCCAAATTTAGTACAATAAAAACAATATCCATTCAAACTATATTCATACCAAGATTCTTGGTTCCACCTTAAGGATGTCTCTTTTCTGAACTTTCTCTAAGGAGTAGGACTAACTCCCTGATATCCTTTAAATTTTCTATTGCCTTTTGCAGGTATGTGAGGAGTATCTTGGCTTTCATCTTTGGAGAGTGAGGGACCTGCTTCAGTCTTCTTATGAGTCTTAGAGATATCTTCTTGACTCTCTGCTTCCATGTTGTATCCCAAACCAGTCTTGTCAAAAGGTGATATTTGACAACTCAATATCTCATCTAGAATGATAGATTTTTTGTTGAGCTTGACATAGGCACTTGAATTTTCACTTTTCTTCCTAACATCAACCACCTTCATTTCAAGACATTCACAATTCTTCTCTCTTTCATCCAACTAAGTCTTCAAAACATCTTTCATCCTTTTGGATTCCTCAAGGTGAATCTTCAAATCAACATTGTCCCTTCTTGTCTCCTCAAGTTATTCTTGGTATTCACTAGACTCTCCTTAACTAATAAGATTAATCTTTAGCCTTCCAACTTCATCACTTTTGTCTTCTATCTCGTCTTGTAGGCTTGTATTTTTTAGAATGAGTTGCTTGAGTAGATCCACTGACTTCTCATGGTACTTTTCGAAGGACCCTAAAATATTTATTTTAAGTCTCATATTTTTTCTAAGATCAATGTATGCTAAAAGGTGTGCTAGTACATATTTCTTAGCATCTTCAATATCATTTTCAACATTATCACAATCACTGCTACTGTAACTGAAAAGATTCTTACCTTCATTGGTGTCTGGTTCTTTCTCTTCCTTTTATTCTTGCTTTTCATCTTCACTATACTTGACTTCTGCTTCAATATTTGTGTCTTGGTTTCTTCCTGGATACTCACTTTCGAGCTTGAACCATAGGTATTTAGCTAAAGTGTGTTCTCCTACACTCTCTCTGACAGAGCTTGAGAGTCCATCGATAAGAAACTTCAATGCAACGGCATTGTCCTTCTTGGCATATTTATGAGCAACTGACTTTGTCTTCTTTTTGGATTGAGCAGGTGGATTTACCACAGTCTCCCATACACCAAATTTCTTCAAGTAAGCTTTCATCTTACTTCTCCATACAAAGTAATCAATCACATCAAGTATTGGAACTTCATCATTGTTGGGGGACTCTGCCTTTGCATCCATTGTGTGTCCACAGGTCTCCTTCAAGCTAGTTAGGCTTGTGGTGAAGGCCCGCTCTGATACCATTTGTTAGACACAATGGCACACTGAGAGGGGGGGTGAATCAGTGGTCCAACACTCTTTACCAATTTCACTTATTAAAATATTTAAACAGAGATCATCATGTGTATACAATCAAGTTCATCAAAGTTAATCAATCATATCAACCATACATATCACAAAATACACATTTGAGATAAGCTTTGAAAACTTTATTATATCCAATTGATATGAGTTACAACAAAGGCCACAACCTTCCGGTTTGCATCAGCTTCAACTGACTGAGAAGCACCAACTTCTATGCCAAGACCCTACTTAGTGTTTCTTAGTTCCAACTAAGAAAGAGAGTGCAAGATATAGCTTGCATAAATATCTTTGTCATATCATCTGCCAATCACTTGTCGTATCACTGCTAACAAAATCATCAACTTGTCAATGCCTTGACATCGTATCATTAGACTTGTCTTTTGCTCATGTCTTCATGTGTCTGCACATGTCATCATCCTTTACACATTCATGCCATCAATATTTTCTCATGTAATTATGTTCCTAACTCTCTCTCATTCTTAATCTTCTTCTAACTGTACTTAGTTTTGTGGTTAACTATTGGTTCAAGCATATAGCAAAATTTTTGCAAAAGGTGTTCTCAAACTGTCACTAGACTTCTCTGCCCAATCTACAATGTTCAGAACAGTATTTTTCACTTACTCTTTCACTTATTTACACTTCATTTCAAATACCTTGCATGTAGACACTATATAGTATCATCTCTTCTCAATCCTATGATTTGGTTAAGGATACACAATCTTTATTAATGCACCCAGATCATCTCTTGCAGGGAGCATTGTTTTCTAATGGTAATCTATGCTCACAAGACTCCTCTCATATGCCCATTCTTTAATTTCTTACACACCCATGAATCTCAGTGATAACAAATATCAGACTTTAAAAAAATGTACGTTGTTGGGTTTCTCTCTGCATGAAGATCAGTCTCAAAAAATTTCGGATACCCTAGAGGTCCAGTATTTTAGCACTGAGGTCACCAACCAAAACTTCAATTTCTATCGCACAAAAATCAAAGAGGAAAAACTAACTATTGCTCTTTTGTATTACTGCTACAACCTTAGTCACTATACACCCGAAATTTTACAGCTCCACTTCACCCACGATATACATACGAATTTTCTTCAGTGGGAGACTCAAACCATCATAAAAAATAACATGTTATGCCATAGAACAAATGCACATACATTCGTTGCCTCGGTGATCTGTACACCCTATTTCCACCTTTCACACACCTGGGTCACGTGGTAGAAATATTCAAGCCACTCGGTGTGTCCTTGGGGGCAAGTCTCGAGTCAAGGCTATCACCTTGTTCTTGACTCCTCCGTTTAGGATTAACTCCTAACAGAGCCAAGGGGGGTAGACCCTATTAAGTTACTAAGGAGAATTACTTAGTGTTGTGATGTTTAAACTGACTGAGTTATTTAGGAGTTTACAATTTAACTATAGATAATCACAGATGGCAAGATGTAAAAGATGAACACATGAAAGCACAATACTGAGACACAGTATATATATAAAGCAAGAAATTAAGCAGTGCCTTAGAATGGAGTCAAAAATAGAATCAATATGCTTGCATGTTCTTGGAGTGAATGTTTTGTGATTGCCTCTTGGTATGTTTTAAGTTAAATGTGAAGTATGAGTTGATTAAATTAGGCAAAAGGAGGACTCCAGATATACCTGAGAGTACTTGGAGTATGTCCAAAACTAAACCCCCATGGCTACCCACAAGGAATATGTGGGATGAAATGGAGTCTCTGGGGCTATTGTTCGTAATGCACCCATTAGGGTGTGACATAGATCGGTGCCCCGAGGTCACTTTTCAGTAAGTTCCCGCTTCCTTTGGGTTTTTTGCCACCGTAAAGGTTTGATCTAGGTGTTGGATTTTCACCTGATGGTTTGTCAGTTGGGGAGAGTGAGTCCTAATTTTACTATTCACCCAAGTGCTTTTGATATACCTTGACTGATCAAATGAACCGCAGCCAAGTGCAGAGCATACACACTGGAGTCTTGTCAATTTTAATAAGTTTTAAACTAAGTGTTCTTGTTTACAAGGAAAACCCTCCAGGAACCTCTTTCGATCCAAGTGGATCTCAATCGGGTAATCAAGGAGGGGTTAATTTTAAAATTGATGATAAATGAAAGATGAAAAATAAAACAAATACACAATTCTGTTTTTCTAATTAGTCCTACCACGAATCTCTTTCCCCTTTCGGGTCAATCACGAAATCGTGGGGTAAGTATTATGATTACTTTGAAATGTAAAATGTGGAGTATGATATTAATAATGAACTAAATTATACTACCCTGCATATTATATCAATTCTATTTTAAAAAATAAATAAGCAGAAAGCGACGAAAAGGACACCGACGCAAATCCCCCCAGGGGGGATGGGGAATGGGCTCGAAAGAGCCTATTCCAAAACTGATTTTATTTATTAATGGTTACAGTATCATAGGAATGATATATCATAAACTTCTTGGTCCTTATACAGGCTGAAACCAATATTTTACAACTTGGGAAAAATTTTGAGTTTTTTGGTGAAAAGGGAGACCCCTAAGGGGATTTGAACACTCCTGAGGCCACTTCGGACAGAAAATTCCTTTATTTTCTGTCAGACCTAATAAAATATAGAGAGAATGTTAGAATAAAAAATGCCCAAAATCACTTTAAGAGTACCTTTGGATCAACCTACCTTATCTAAAAAAAAATGAAGTTAAACTAGCTAAACAGGCAAAAAGGGAACCAAGGAAAGCAAGCTTTCCTTGGGATCTTGGATTGCTGTTTGTGCAGCCAATTAAAAATTCACTGATATTGCATAATATTGAAATTTATAACAGAAAATGAAACTACCTTAACAGCAAGCTACGAATTTTCACTAAATTGCTTGCAAAAATAAGGTAATTTTAGCTAGATCTCTTAAAATTGAACTTTATGTGCAAAACAAAACTAAGATCTAGACTTAGGAGGGGATATTACTAACTATATCTATGTGTTTTTTTCTTAATGATATATATCAGAGTAATAAGAAACCTTTTAAGTAACCAATTTGAGGAAAATTTTAGATTTTAAAGGAGAGAAAGGGGAAGAAAGGTGCTTGTTGTTGAAGCAGATCTACGGAGGAAACTTGTTAGTGGAATGCAAAGGGGAAATGTCTTCACAAAAATTTGGATGTGTAGTGGAGTCAAAGTAGATCCACAGCTCATCCAATCCTTAGATCCACAGCTCCTCCAATCCTTGCTTCCTGAAATCTAAACACACAATCCTGCACGAAACCTCATGAGATCTGGATATATATATGAAAAAGAAACAAGAATTACATGCAAATAAAATTATTAAACATGTATAAACAAGATCTTCTAACATATATTCTATGAGATATAAGAAAAACAAGTAACCTTACTTGCCAAACTATACTCCTATTGATTCAGCTGAATCGTTCAAGCCAGACAGGGTTCAGATGCAGAAATTGAGAGCAAAGCCGGCAACATCAATAGCCGTAAGACAATGCTTAATCCACACATATGAGAGAATTACACCATTTGGCCTCCAAATATTATTTATTTCAACAATCGAAAGATTACAACAGTATTACAATGGCAAGCCCTTCAGTCCAGCTCTAACTAGCTTGGAAGAGGGAGCCTCAGCCAGGATATATACAAATTACAGGCCATCCAGCCTAGGGGGAGTGCAATTCCTCATGGAATCAAGTGAAATCAACTGATGGAGAGTTCATCAATACAGTACTGAAGCTGAACTGAGCCTACTTGTCAACCGGGGGCTTGATTGAGCTGACACATCAACACATACACCAACACATCGGCCCATAGAGCATCCAGGAGAGTCCACACATGTGGAGGAGAGAGATAGGGCACAATTCCCCATGAATACTGCTGTAGATCAACTCTAGATCTGATTTGATCCCCTCTTTCAGTCAAGGATTTGTCAGATCCAGTCAATCTGCTCCAGATCTGATTGATTTCAGTCAAATCGGTTGAGAATCCATTGATTTATTGATTTTGGATTTGCTCCATTATTCATCAATTTATTAATTAAAATAATCAATAATTGATTTTTGGGGCTTTCTGACCTGAGTGATGGAAGATCACTCAAAACTTAGGAAATAGTGGGTCCATGGGTTTACATGGTGCTCTTAGCTTGAAAATGAGCACCTACATGACTGAAACCGATTATTTGGCCCACTTTTATTACAAAATCAATTTTTCCAATTAAACTATTAAAAAATAGCCTAAGTTTTGGAAAATTTTAATTTAATAAAAAACACTGAAAAAATTGAAAAACACCTAGGGGGACTTAGACATGTTCATATGACTCAAAAAATATGTCTAGCATGCTTATACATTTACACATAGACTCTAATAACCTCAATAGGCCTAAATTTCAAGCCAACCACCCCAAATTTGGAGGTATGGAGTGAAAAACTCAGAAATTATCAGTCGTTTGTTCAACAACCAATAATAACCAAGGGAAAAAACACCCTGGGTTGATCGAATTGACAAATGAAGTCTAAGAGACCAATTCTTTTACAGACACTATCATGGTAGAACATTTATTACAATTCCCCCATGGGGTATGAACATGTGATATGATACAATAAGCACTTCCTAGAAGTACTTCCAAAGGTCTTTTTAAAGTCCGAACAAGTCAACCATGTCCGGTTCACCAGGCTCACTTGATAAAAAACCACTAAGTACAACTTAGGTGGTAACACACCCGATTTTCAGAGCTTATAACCAGCATCAAAATTGCTTCCAATGAGTGAGGGTGTTGGTTGGTATTTATATTGGTTTTCCCTAATAATTTACTGAGTCGACCAGTCAAAAGTAATTTTTTTTATTTTTTATTTTATTTTAATTATATTTTTGTCGACTTGTTCATACAAGTTCTATTTACAAGGTTTGTATTCAATGTGCCACATTTAACAAATAACTAAGTGCACATGACTTATGATCATCAACATCATCATGGAAAGGGATTTCATTAATGGCACCAAGGACCCAAGGGCTGGAGGTAACAATATCACACTCTTTAGGGGTTCTTCAACAAGATAAAACCATCACCAAGCAACAAGTGTGCCATATGAAGTTACCACATGCAAGTGCTTTAAGAACCTCATATCATTTAGCTATGCCATCATGTAGTTAATCAAGGTCCTCTCCATGGAATTTAATCCCATTATCAAATGGTAGCATGGAACAACATCAAGCAATCAAGTGTGTCCAAGTGCCATCATACCACTTCTCATGCACTAGGACCATCTCCAAGCTTTCCAATGCCCCATCATGCCACTAATGATCATACAAACCACAAATGACCACTGAATGGGTCATTTGGCTCATTCATGTCATGTCATCAATATTTGTGACTCCTTAATGGATTCAATTTACAAGAAATCATGTCAACTACATTTGTATTCAACCCTTAATCACTCCTGTCACATACCCATACCCTGATTATCGTGCATAATTAACAATTTCCTACAGGACCTTTGTCGTTCTTTGAAACACAAGGCATGGTTGTGAAGCACTCCTCAACATTCATGTTCTGCTAACACACTGTCACGTCCCCTCCCATCCACCGTTGATCAATTTGATGATCTACGAAGAAAGATCTCAGAGGCAATCGAAAGGCGGAGAAAAATCGCGACGAAAACTAACGGTCACCATTTGTTCCGCATCTAGGAACAGATCAATGGTTGAGAATCAACCTGCAAAAATCAACGGTGCGGAAATATTAAGTTGTGGAATCGAGGAAATTCAAATTTTCAGTCCCGCATGCAGAATAGACCACTGCGAAAAGAAAATTTGCATAAGTAGATATCTGCGAAGTTGCATCCTGCATCCCGCCTACAGAAAGGAAAGTTGGGGAAGGAAAACTAAGGAAATAGAGATTTACAGAAGTACATTTCTGCATCCTGCATCCCTCAAGTTGCAGAGGAAAAAAATGTGGAGAACAGGATTTACAGAATGTCGCTTCTACATCTCGCATCCTGCAAGTTGCGGAAAGGATATTTCTGCGAAAATTCAACCTACTAACAGAAGTCTTGGACCAATTTGATCATTCAAGCCATCACCAATCCGGCCATGAAACGTAGAAATGCATTGAAATTAAACATACACAGATGCACACAATTGCAATTATACAGTGGAAGTAAATACATTCATCAAAGCATTCAACATGTTCATCACAATTCATTAAACAAGATACAGTTGTAGAAATTGCACACAAGAAATACTTATCTTGAAAGAAGCTTGTCCTACAACCAGCTACGTCGCTGCAATGTTCCACCCAACCATAGGCTAGTGTGCTCCTCAATCTCTCATCAACACTGCCACCCCTGAGCTAGGCATGATTCCCACAAGGAATAAGGAACACTAACAGACTCACACATAGCCAATAATACAACCAAACTTAGCCAAGCCAACACAATTGGGTTTATCAATCTACAGACAAACAAGCCAATGTACTGCTGGGTTTATTAGATTACAGTCAGTCAAAGCAACATTCTCATTCAGGACTAGCCAATACAACTAACAGATGGGTTTATCAAGATGCAAAGGAACTAGAAAACTTGAACTGCTAAGCTAGTGAGCTCAACCACCGAGCTGTGGACACCTGCACTAGATAATGCTTTCCTCCTAAAAACATCTACACACCCAACACAAAGAATCATCCCTTTCTCTTCTACATAGTCCCTCATGCTATGCCTTCTCTTCCAGTTCTGTTCAGGGAGTGCAAAGAAGAAAACCAACCCATCTAGATCTATTTGTGAGGTTCCTTCTTACACTAGATTTATCAAGCTAGTTCAGATCCAATTCCACTCCATACCATTTCAGACCAAGGCAATAATATGGACACACAGCAGACCACAATGTTAATGTAAAAAAACAGACTTCCACTCGCTCTGTGACAGAGGATACCATTTCCCAACAACACTTAGGCTAGTATCCACAGGCGAACACACATTGTGCATGCACAGGATGGAATCGAGAATGATCAGAATATGACCACAATGTTTTGGGTGAAAGCCCTGAAGATGGACTGTGCATGCACAATGAGGAAAGAGAGAAACTGAAAATGTTGAAGAATGGATCATCAAAACGTCTCGTCGCTCCCCACAGCGCGAGGGAAGATGAAACATGAGTGCATGAGGGAATGTGCATACATTTTCTGGGTGTTTTCTTTTGACACGTGGATTTTCCCCCATGGCTCAAGGTTAAACATTGCCCCCTCCCTGTTCCTTAGGAAATCATGCCCCCGTATCATTATTTTTGCATTGACATAGTTGGTTGTGGGTTTTTAATTAAATTGCATATTTATATGATTTCCAAAATTACATACTATGCTTGACTTAGCACCATAAACCTTAGCCATCAACCTAGATAACATATACAAAAACATCAATCAATGGCAGGGCCTTGGCCTTGAGCTCCTTTCCATTATTCCATACAATATATTCATCATATATTTGATGCAAAAAATGGGGTCAAAACTGGGGTGTTACATTCCCCTCCCCGTTCAACAGCACTGTCCTCAATGCTTTACAAAATTGAATAAAAATTCTACACTTACACCACCCTCAGTGCTCTACAGAATTGAACAAAAATGGATGTGCCAATTGCATGGCATCTTCCAGCTCCCATGTAGCCTCTTCAGGACTGTAGTGCTCCCATTGCATGTTTACCTACCCTATGGCTCGGTTTCTGAGCATTGTGACCTTCCTGGCGAGGATGCGCATTGGCTTGATTTCAAATTCTCCCTCAAGTTCCACCTGAATCACATCCCAATTTATCACATGGTTAGCATCATGTACATATCTCTTAAGCAAAGAAACATGAAAAACATTATGAGTGCTAGAAGGCAATGCAATTCTATTGTAGAAATAATATATCAATGCTATGTACAATGATGCTAATAAGAAGCACAGGAAATAGATCTTGCTACTAAGAATTCTCACAAGCATACATAGGAAAAATAGAGAGAAGAAAAGAGACTGAATCACATGAATGAAGAGATGAATATTGGTGTGTATCCTTCCATTGAATAATTATGAATAATAGTGTACATAAATAGTACATCCCTCATAGGAAAATCGAATTGTATGGAAACAACTCATAAAGCTCAAAAAGGCCGACTTACCAAAATATAGCAAACCCCCATAGGTGGATAAAGCGCTTACTAAATCTATCAAGGACCTCATGAGTTGGCAAAAGAATGAGTGATTTTTCAAGGAGATGGAAATAACATGATAATCCTAGAAAATGGAGAAAAAATAATGGAGGATGGGTTGGAAACAAAAGCTCCCAGTTTCCTAGTTGACTAGCTTTTATCTTATCCATAGAAAAGCAGGAAAAGCAGAAAAAGCAGAATAAAGCAAAATCTGTTGTAAAGTCCTGTATACTAATTCTGGATGGTCAAAAGGTGTTCAAGATCAACCCATAATTGGAAATAAATCATTCCTAGGATATATATGGCATGTATTGACTTTAAGGTGCAAGTGGATGCCAACTAATTAAGCTAGTGGGTGAATAATTAATCAAATATTGATTAAATATTTTATCCTAAGTTGTGAGTGGGTTTAATATATTCCTACACCCCCCTGTAAGTCTGACTTTATGATGGTATGACAAAAAATATGGATGCATATGGATGCATATAGGGCCCAGCAACAAGGCTATGGTCACCCTTTAACAATTATTATGTCTAGAAAAGTGAGGAAAGAGGCAAAACCACATGGGGAAAATCCTCCCTCAAGATAGGACAAGGCACAAAATTTGAAAATATGTATGTCTTCAACATATCCTTATCTTCACTTGAATCAGCTGAGTGAACTACTTCTAGATGGAAGACTTGTTGAAGAAATCATGAACTCCATGATCATGTGCTGGAGTGTAGAACCTGCAAGAAGGAAGAGGAGAGACTCCTTGTATCTCATCATCTGATGAAGTAGGAGAATTATCTGAATTCTTCTTGCTGCTTTCAAACTCTGATCTGAAAATATAATCTGAAATGGAAAAGAGATCTATGTATACTCCTTCCCAAAGAGTACAAAAAATAAGGCAGTTTATTTCACACCCAATTCCCTGAATAGCTGCAAAATTATGATGTGAATCACATGTAAATCTTTCAATCTGCTGTAGAAACTATATATATCTGATATGAGGCTGATAAAACTCTGATATATCATAAACATTAGCATATGGAACAGAAAATACAAAGGCTTCAGTGGCTCCATGAGGATAGAGGGCTAGACTAGGAAAATTATGAACAACTGGGGAAAACTGATAGGTGTAAAAATATGAATGATGGATGGGCATAATATCTGAACCATAAGTGATTAGAAAATATCCAAACATGTTTAATATCAGTCCATATATTACTAATAACATGGATAACTAGCCAATTAAATATAGGAAAGACTTCAAACCATGTAAGATAATTATCACTGCATAAGAGACCAATGAGGAATCAACTAGTGATCTTGGGATTTGTATAGTCATTGGATTATTCAGAGGTATGGTAGATGGTATGGATGGTGTTATTATATGTGTCATGACATGCATATCAGCCTACAAACAATCTTCTAAATCATATATACAATATTGTGAGGAAGACCTACTCAAAGGTAAGTCAATATCTAGTGAAAAATCACAATTTTTGGGAGATGAATCTAGTAGACTGAGAGGAGGATCATCAAAGAAAGGTTCTGATATTTCTGATTCTGATATATCAGAGAATAAATATATATCAGAGACATGAGAAAAGGAGAGAACTTTTGAACTCAAAGCATAAGTTATATCACCTTGGAACTATGCAGTATGACATTGTTCTGAGGAATCAGCAGGCTTCTCTAGTTCATCTGGAACTTCGATCTTGTGCTTCTCAAGAAGATGAGACATGATGTCCATATTCTTCTTGAAACACTTCTTCTCTGAATGAAAACCCTTTCTACAATAATAACACTTGGATGTTCTCCCTTTCTTCTTAACTTTCTTCATTAAATCTTCATATGAATCTTCATCTTCAATTTCTGACTTTGGCTTCTTCACAATTTGCTTCTCTTTTGATTTGAATTTCTTGATTCCTTGAACCAAGAGAGCATGATCCTTGTCCTTTTAAGAATTAAGGACACCCATATTGATCAATTTATCTTTCTCCTTTGTTAGTGAATCAAGAAAAGAATTTAAAGAAGGCATTTTCCACTTAGGAACATCAAGCCTAGTAGCATGAAAAGTAGACACAAAAACTGAGTAATCAGGACCCAATTTTGAAAGAATGGAAAGGATTAATTGATCATCTGCTTTCTCTATCCCACATTTCTTGATAATTATAACAAGTGACTTGAACTTGGTGAAGAAACCCTCAAGAGATTCAAAATCGCTTGGACTCAGTGAGAATAACTCAATCTCCAATTGATGCGCTCTTAGCTCATCTTGAACTCCAAAGAGAGACTCCAATTGAGTCCATACTTAGTTTGGAGTGGTAAAACCATATATATGAAAGAGTATATCAGGAGAAATAGAGAGGCAAAGCAATCCATAGGATTCATCCAGCCTATTATTCCACTTAGCTTTCTCAAGCATTGGGCTCATTCTCCAAAGCCAGTGTAACTCTGTATAATCCTCTACTGTGCAATAGAATGGAGATTTTGGCTTTCCATTCGTGGTAGTTGAAGGAAGTAAGAATTATAGCTGATGAAGAATCCATATTTCTGAATTGATGTGCTCAAGAATAAAATCTCTGCAACCTGCAAAACAAACTAGGAGAAAATCTTGTAAGCTAGACAAGCTCTTCTTCAGAGAGGGATAGGAGACTAGAAGCGCTCCTCAACTCTATAGAACTTGATAAACCTTGTAGCTCTGATACCATGTAGAAATAATATATCAATTCTATGTGCAATTATGCTAATAAAAAGCACAGGAAATATATCTTTCTACTAAGAATTCTCACAAGCATACATAGGAAAAATAGAGAGAAGAAAAGAGACTGAATCACATGAATGAAGAGATGAATTTTGGTGTGTATCCTTCCATTGAATAATTATGAATAATAGTGTACATAAATAGTACATCCCTCATAGGAAAATCGAATTGTATGGAAACAACTCATACAGCTCAAAAAGGCTGACTTACCAAAATATAGCAAACCCCCATAGGTGGATAAAGCACTTACTAAATCTATCAAGGACCTCACGAGTTGGAAAAATCATGAGTGAGTTTTCAAGGAGATGGAAATAACATGCTAATCCTATAAAATGGAGAAAAACTAATGGAGGATGGGTTGGAAACAAAAGCTCCCAGTTTCCTAGTTGACTAGCTTTTATCTTATCCATAGAAAAACAGGAAAAGCAGAAAAAGCAGAATAAAGCAGAATCTGTTGTAAAGTCCTGTATACTAATTCTGGATGGTCAAAAGGTGGTCAAGATCAACCCAGAATTGGAAATAAATCATTCCTAGGACATAGATGGCATGTATTGAATTTAAGGTGCAATTGGATGCCAACTAATTAAGCTAGTGGGTGAATAATTAATCAAATATTGATTAATTATTTTATCCTAAGTTGTGAGTGGGTTTAATATATTCCTACATCTATATGCAACTGGCCCTAATATTCCAAGCACTTCAAACACACCACAATATCTAGGTGACAGCTTGGCACAACTTCTAAGCTTCAAGGAACTCTTCTTTGCCCTCACTCTGAGGTAAACATGATCCCCAACGCTGAACCCTATGTTCACCCTATGCTTTTCAGCATAGCTTTTCTGTCTGTCCTAGGATGCTTTCAGATTTTGCTTGATCTTTACAACCTCCTACTCCATCTCCTTAAGCAATTCTAGACCAAGCACAACCCTGTTCACTGGATTATCCCAAGTCACTGGTGTCCTACACCTCCTGCCATACAAAGCTTCATATGGAATCATCCCCAAGGATGTTTGTTGTCCATTTTTATAAGAAAACTCTACCAAGTGTAAATAATCTTTCCACTTGGTTGGTTTGTCCATCACATACATGCAAAGCATGTCTTCAAGTACTTGGTTAACTCTCTCTATCTACCCATCAGTCTGAGGATGGTAGGAAGTGATGAAATTCAACTTCGTCCCCAAATCTGCAAATAGTCCCTTCCAAAAATTGGAATTGAACTTGACATCTCTGTTAGAGACTATTGACTTAAGAAATCCATGCAATTTGGAAATCTCTTTCATGAAGATCTTTGCAATTTCATCAGTATTATCCATAGACTTAACTGGTATAAAATGTGTTGCCTTTGTCAACTTGTCCACCACAACCATGATGGAATCATGTTGTCTCCAAGTCATTGGCAATCCTATATTAAAGTCCATGGAAATAACTTCTCATTTCCATTCTGGAACTGGAAAAGGATACAACAAACCTGCTGGGTGTTGCTGCTCAACCTTCACCTATTGACATTTCATGCACCTTGAAATATATTCAGCCATGTCCTTTTTCATTCCTGGCCAAAAGTAATGCTTTGTAGCTATAGCAATTTTCTTTCGATATCCTTTGTGCCCATAATATGGAGCTTGATGGATCTCATCCATAAAAACTCTCCTGAATTCTGCTACATTTGTGTCACGTTCCCAACCCTTACTCGGCGGAGAGGACGCGACAACATCTATCAACCCAAGCAGTCTAAGTCCCCATGAGCATAATACATATATAAAAATGCTTTGAAATAAAACATTCATAAGTATAAACAGATGCATAATAAAATGTACATGATATATACATAGAGTAAGCAAATCATTCATTCAACACATTCATGTATTCAACATGTTCATGATAATTTCATAATAATTCATAAGCAAATACAGTTGCAAAACTTAAGTAAATAAGAACACTTATCTTTGGAGAAGCTTGACCTGCAACCAGATATGTCGATGCAACGTTCCATGCAACCATAAGCCAGTGTGCTCTTTAATCTCTCAGTAACACTGCCACCCCCGAGATGGGCATGGTTTTCCCTAAGGAATAAGGAAAACTAGCAGACTCTCCCCATAACCAAGGATACCATAAAAATTCCGTCAAGCCAACATAGTTGGGTTTATCAGAATTACACAGGCTGTGGTTTATACTTAGCCAAATTCACATGAGATGCAGCCAAGCCAATAGATGGGTTTATCAGGCTACCAGCCAAGCCATCCTTCTAGTTGGGTTTATCAGGCTTCCAAGGAGGTGGAAAGACTGAATTCTAATCTACTAAGCTCAACCCCAAAGCTATGAACACCCACACGGGATCTAGCCTAATTTCTAAACAATTACTCACCCAACACAAGGAAGCATCCCCTTCTCTGCTACACATTCCCTTAGGCCATGCCTTCCCTTCCAGTGCTATTCAGGGCATGCAAAGAAGAAACCCATCCTTCTAGATTGGTCTATGAGGTTCTTTCACACACTAGGTTTATCAAGCAAGTCTAGATTCGATTTCCATTCCTTCAATCAATTCAGATGCCAAACGAGGATGCACACACAGTGATATCAGTCCTGAGATTTATCAAAACATAGTATATGTTAGATTTTTATCATTTAAGCAATATGATCTAGGATCTTATCTGAGAGAATAAGATGCACAGCAAAAATCACAAGAGACAAGAGACACAAAATATTTTCCTCAGGGAAACCATAAAGGAGAAAACCCCGCAACTTCCTTAGAGATAGAATGAGCACCAATGGCAGCAGTAAAACCTGAAAACATAAAGATGATCTCCAACAACTTGTTCTCTCTCTCTCACTTGAGAGAGCTTCTCCTCTCTCACTCATGCACCCTAGTGAGTGAGTGTGTGTATGATAAATAGAGAGGCTCACTCTCTATTTATATTCTTTTGTTCACTTAATGTCCACTTCAACATGTCGGCCCCACTTAACAATTAATCACTAGGGCCGACATCTCTAGGAGAGTCTAATAACCCTAGTGCCCCACAACTATGGGGACTTTTCCCTCCGATATACAAGGAGGGTTAACCTTGACACAATTGTGGGGACTATTTCCCTAACTTACAATGGAGGGTTAACCTCAATGACTTTACATGACTTGTTTACATTATTTAATCTCTCAATCGAAACATCGGGGCATGACATGACTCAATTACATTGCAGATACTTTGCGGAATAAACATCGGGGTATAATACATAAGATATACAAGTGAATACATTCTGAAGTTACAAATAAATCAACACTCCCTGTTAACTAGGAAGGTATTCTCTCGACACAATTTATCAGAACAAGTCTTCTTCTCTGTATCATTTGGATCATCATCAAGTCATCTTCATCTTCAAGTCATCTTCATCATCAAGTCATCTTCATCAAGTCTAGATCATCACTGGATCTAGATCATCACTAGATCATCATCGAAACTTCTTCCGCTATCTTAATCAAATGGTGCTATCTCTTCATTCTTCTCATCACAAGAAGTTCTATAGAGCCAGCCATTTTTCATGCTGGTTGTAGGCCTAGCCTCCATGTAGGTATTCATCTTCTTTAGCACTTATATCTAACCTAGTCGGAAAGGCCCTCCCAACACTTACATCTGACCACGGTATGAACACATCAGCCATGTCAAAAAGGCACGCCCATCACTCACATCTAACCATGGGATGAATACATCAACCATGTTAGAAAGGCCCAACACTCACATATGACCATTGGATGAACACATCAACCATGCCAAAAAGGTCCAGCACTTATATCTTACCATGGGATGAACACATCAACCATGTAAGAAGGGCTCAACACTTATATCTTACCATGGGATGAACACGTCAACCATGTAAGAAGGGCTCAGAACCTATATCTTACCATGGGATGAACACATCAACCATGTTAGAAAGGATCTACACTTATATCTGATCATGTGGAATGAACACATCCTACAGTCACATCATAATGGCTCTCGATCCTAGACTGAAATTCCTGGTAACTGACCAGGTGCCTCCATTCTCCCAAAGAATGGCCTCTCAGCACTTAAGTTGAGCTTCAGTCCCAGAATAAAATTCCTGGTAACTGACCAGGTGCCTCCATTCTCCTAGAGAATGGCCTCTCAACACTTTAGTTGAGCTTCAATCCCAGACTGAAATTCCAGCTAACTGACCAGGTGCCTCCATTCTCCCAAAGAATGGCTTCTCGGCACTTAAGCTGAGCTTCAGTCCCAGACTGAAATTCCTGGTAACTGACTAGGTGCCTCCATTCTCCTAGAGAATGTCCTCTCAGCACTTAGATCTAATCATGTGGGATCCAATCCCACAGTCACATCAGAATGGCTCAGCACTTACATATGACCATGGAAGGAACCTGTTAGTGCCAGAAATTGTTCATAGACTACTAGAAGAACAAGCCAACACAATCTCAAAAGTAAAATTAAATAAAATAGGTTTTAAGGTTTTGGTTTATGGTTTTAAAAACTTCATCAGCAAGGAGGAAATAAACATCCACAAGATAATACAGAATTGAATCATGCAATTTGGATAAACTGGGGATCAATCACATCCCAATAAGCCATAAACATTACACATGAAATACTAATTCCACCCACAGGCTACAAGCATTTACATGAATAAACCTTTAAACAAGAAATGCAATTGTAGACTAAGCAATCAAACAGATCAGAAATGAAAAAGCATGATAGGTAAAAGGGCTTATCAGTTTATATATAATCAATAAAAGTCATCCACTTACATAAGAGTTATAAGTGCTAGCTTGAGAAATCAAAGCTCCAAAGCCTCTCCTTGAGTGAAAAATCCTACCCCAAAACTGTATGTTTGTCTTCCTTTTATCATTAAAAAAGTAAATTAGTTCCATAACTACCTTCTAGGTCAAAATTTGAAACAGTTACACCAATTAGTTACATGATAACTCAAAATATTTAAAGACAATCAACCCAAAAATAACAAATTGGATTTGGGGAAATTTGACGAATTTCTGAAAATTTGGGTCTCAAAGACGCCTTCATATCTCTCGATCCGGAACACCTGTGTACAAACTGAGAGAGGTTTGTTTAAATTATTATGTTATGAACAAAAACCTCTCTTTTTGTTTCAAAATTCCTCTCCAATGGATCGAAATATGTTCTGAAATTTTGTGTCTAAAACAGGAAATTATTAAATAATTCAAACCCTGAAAATAGGCCACAAAGATGAATTCGAATTTCTCAAACGATAATAGCTGTTGCAAAACTAAGAGAGGTTTTTGTGAATGATTTTGTTGTGGAAAAAAACTTATTTTTTTTCCCTGAATTCATTTCCATCTCCTTGTAATCTACTCCCAATGAGAATGACAAAAACAGGAAAAACAGAGCTGCTACAGGAATCTCCTCATGAAAATATTTGACAAAGGACTCAAAAATGAGAGTTAGATTATAAATCAAAACTTGGAATAAACTTTTATTATTAGTTTTTGAAATCTTAAAGATGTACATATTAACTAATAAGCCCAAAAGACAAACCTTAAAATTAAAATAATGAAATGATTCAATCATTAAAAGCATTAAATTCAACCAAAATTATTGATTGTCAAAAATTCTTAAAATCAACATAAAATATAAAATCATTTTAAACCAACGGTTGAAAATTAGGACAAAAAGAACAGATAAACTAAGAAAAATATCTAGTTATAGCAGAACCAATCCTCTCACCATGTTAGAATGGCTCACAGACTCATCACTTCCCCTTAGAGGGAACCTCGATACGGAGAACACCAAGCTTCTCCCTGAAGTACTTAAACTTCACTCTGGCCATTTCTAGCATAGAATCACATCAGGGCTGATTACATCCAAGGATAACCTGCGAGCTTCGCCAAGACCGATTACATCCAAGGACAACCTATAGGTCTGTTTACATCTAAGCAACCTACGAGCTTCACCGGGATTTATGATCGGACAACCTATGTCGCCAACTATGCTAGAACTCTCTCTTTCGAGAGATCTCGATCTGGATCACAAAATTGAGCTTCATTTCTCCTCTCTACATCCTACAAAAATGAAAGTCATATCAATCAAATGAAATAGTAGTTTTCAAAAGAAACATACTACCTCCCAAATAGCAAGTGGCAACATCTTTTGCCTCGGCTGTACTCAGCTCCATACAATACTCCTTCCTACGAAACCAAGATGTCACACCTGATCTCTTACTGAAGTAGCACCTCAAAGTGCTCTTCCTATCAATGGCACTATAACCCTCTAGGTCAATCTTCTAATTCACATCATACTTGAGCACATACTCAATTGTACCCTTCAGGTACCTTGCTGCATGTTTTGCAACCATCAAGTGAACATGTCTCAATGTCTTCACATCAAAGAAAATAGTTGGTCTCGTATTCGTCAGGTACATCAAGAAACAAATCATCTGATGATACATCGTAGCATCAACCATCTCTGATGAAGCAACACTCAGTAGCTTCACATTCGATACCATAGGTGTGGTTATGGCCATGCAGTCCATCATCCTAAACCTATTCAGGATCTCTACTGCGTACTCCCCTTGTCCACACCTCCATGCCTAGAAAGTAGTGCATCATATCCAAGTCCTTCATCTTGAACTCGGTAGCAAGTATTCTTCTTGCAACTTTAATGAGTTCCTCTTTTCTATTAGGAACAAGTCATCAACATATAACAGAAGCATCACTGGTCTTCTGCCTTCAACCTTGAAGTAAAGTTGGAATCCACTTTACTCTCAGTAAAGCCTAGAGTCATGAGTAAGCTATCCATCCTGTTGTACTATGTCGAACCTCAAGATCTTCTGTAGTCACTCCCTCTGAAGCGGAGCATCATTCTCCCTCTACCTGTACTGGAGTGACAAGTAGCTTCCTCTGCTACTATTATTCTATGTATCCATCTAGGGTCACTGGATACCAAGATCCTCTATCTTGAACTTTTCAAAAGTTCTTCTCACACCCATCTGTGAGCTTGTCATCCTCTATAGGCTTTCATCTTCAACCTTGTAGTAAAGGTTAAGATATTCATAAATCTCATCATGTATGTGTTATCCCATGGGTGTCTTCTGAGCTCATACAAGACCTTCTTTCATTTGCACACATGATTCTGCCTGTCATGTGTCTTAACTTCTAATGGCTGCAAATGTATCTTTGTATTTTATGCCTTCTTTCCATGAGAATCCTCGTGCTATGAATATTGCCTTGTATCCCACGATGTTTCCATCTACTACATGATGTAGCTACAAACTTCTTTTCATATCTCGATACTGCATCCTAGACACCATTCTTCTTGAACTGGTACACTCCTTCCCTTTCTTCTTAGCTACTTCTTGGAAGGTTCTTCATTAATGATGTTGCTCAACAGTGTTACATAACTGTGTTGTGTCTGAGATCTCTTCTTTGAAAGTATCATCATATTATTCTTCATCTTGGATTCTTTATTGAACTGTTGTCACTTGTTCTTCGGAACAAGTCTCATCCTTCTTTGCTTGTAGGTGATTGTACGCGATATTTCCTACAAGTCAAATGCATTAGTTGTATGGTTAGAAACATTTCATAAGGCATATTCATAATGGCAAATTCTTATGCGTAAATATATGGTCATGCAACTATTTTAGCCAATACAACATTCATCCATATCTCACGGAAACATTTTTAGATGCCTTCCATCTCTACTAGGACAACATTGAGAATGTGTACTAATCCAATATGTCATCAAAGAGGTTTCATTCTAGACAAGTAGCAATGGAGAGTTGTATAGCACCATGAGCTACTTACCCATCACATGCGTATTAGTAGTATAATGTCATTAATGCAAACATTCTATCATGCATAATACATCAACTGAATATAAATAAATGCATAACAAAAAAAAAAAATATCATGAAATGACAATTGAATACTTATCTTTATTTGTTTCATGGGTAGACTCCTTCTTGAGCCTTCAGCTTCGTCATCTTCTTCATTCATGACATCATCATTTCTTATCCAAATGCTCAATATGGATAATAGGTTCTTCAAGAGTTGAGTTCATATTCCTCATCACTTGAAGGATCTTCTTTGGATGGTGAGAGCTTGATCTTCAGTTGCTCCTATATTCTCTTCTCTTATTATGAGTCGAGCTTCTTCTTCTGTACACTCTTTCCAGAGTCTGTTGAAAGTAATCACTTCCTTCTAGAACACATTCCTTGAATGAATTAATCCCATGATCCTGGGATCCCATTCAAGGTGGTTATCACCACTTCTGCATTCTCCGCTTCTTCTTCTACTGCTTCAGGTTGTTCTTTGATCTGAGAGACCCTTGTAAAGTATGACTGTATGGTCTCAGCATTCTGGATCTTCACATTCTTCAACTGGTTCCTCGAAGTCATATTATGATTTATGTTCTTCCATTTAAATAGCTTGGTCAAGGAATCAAATATCTCTTTCGGTGTCTTTAGAGAAGACACTTGTGGTATAAGGTGATCCATGATTGAATCAACAATGATCTTCTTGGCCTTGACCAAGTTCTTCTTGTGTAAGGATTTTAGCCTCATCTTCCTCTGGAACTGGAACCTCTCTACTTGTGTAGGTGTCCAATTCATTTTCTTCAGATAGATCATATACTTCCATGCTTGGAATTTTTCAACTTCACCAAGCTTATCATCAAGCTGATGTGATAGATCACTTTGAAATAAGAACCTCAAATGTAAATAGCGAAAGATTAGATCTTACCGATTTGAGGTGTTCGTCCTGCTTCCGGAGCTGGCTGATCTAGGGTTTGTTAGAGAAACCCTAATTTTGAAAACTTGGAATCTTTCAGATCTGATTGGATAGAAGGATAGAACACTTCAAGGTGAGTTTTCCAATGTACTCCTTTTCTGAAAATAGTGGAGGGAAGCTTCCGGAACAAGAAGCCCTAGTTTACCAATTTCTTCTACATAAATGCTTGATACTGGTTCTACAATATCTCTAAAAGTATTACTCCTCTATGTCTAAAATTTCATACTGAGGTAGCCTGATATGCCCCTATTCCAACAACATTGGTTTCAACAATTGGGACTTACGATTTTTTTCCCAAGGTGACCTATTTCCAGACTTTTTAGCATGGCAAAGTTGTACGGACTGCCACTTGTCATTGTTTCATCTTCTGGGTATGAAAATTTGACCACGGAAATTAAATTCCATGCCCTTTTTGGAACATCTTTAGAAATTTCATTTGGACCTTCGTAGCCTGAGATATAGTAATTCTTCCCAGGCGTCCTATTTAGGGATGAATCCTAGAAGAGGCTGGAACCCTAACTTGGAGGAATCATATCTCCTACAATATAGCGAATATGAGGCTGAAACTTGGACACAGTATATATCAGGAATTTATCTTCCAACTGTGTAATTTTTGGCCCCTGAGACTTGTTGATGCCTTGAAATTTGCAGGCCACAACAGCAAGGGATTCTCCCCAGTCAATGTTCCCAACTAGCCCGTGACTGTTTTGTGTAGGGAATCTGTCTGGTTTGTGGTACAGCTACCATAGGTCAAATAACAAAAACAAAGGGTTTTACTGGTTGCGGCCCGGTCCACCGTGTATATTTTTTGTATTTTGACTTTAAGCATGATATGCAAGTGCCTATCTAAGATGCAGATTTATGAAGAATGCGAGGAGTGGTCACAATGTGATGTGCAATTTCTTACCTCTCGTCTTAGACTCACTCACATCTAAATCACACACAACTGAAAAAACAATACTAACTAAGCTGTCCCTAGGGAGCAAGATTATTAATTCATGAGTAATGTAATATTGTTCATATGTTAAAATAAATCACAGATAGCTGTTCTTGGAATCAAAACACATAAACATGAATACAAATATGCACAACAAGATAGCTCGTCATCTGTTAAAACATTCATTACTCATAGTGGAAATTATCACAGAATAAACCAGAGAATCATTCAAATAAGAACATAGGTTCAGAAAGTTAGAATTCCCTCACAGTTAATGAAACACAACTGAAAATGAAATAGTTCCCCTTTAACATTGTTCATTTCATCACATTTGAACATTCCACACATCACTTTCTCCAACAGGCAAAATTGTAATTTTATTATTGCAAAACGAAGTAGTTCCTCTTACAACAAGTAGTTCACAAGTTTCTCTGGGAAAAATCCCCTCTCCTATATAATTCCTCTATATTTATATAAAAGCAAAACTGTTGGGCTCCCCACAAATGACTCTTGGGCTTCCCCAATGCTTCACCTCCCACATTTTCTTACATTAAGTGCTTATAGAATTTACAATATATTACAATAAAAACAAACAAATAAAGAACTTATGAGGAGGGCCTCGCTTGACTGTTCAAGAACTTATTCCATGCTGAAGCTTCTGAGGCAATGTTTTCGAACTCAGAAGGTTCTGAAAAATGAATATTGATTTCAAATTTAGCGGCTTGATTTCTTATTACTTTGATCCTGGCTGAGCTCAGGCGAAGTTGATCCTCTAGCAACTGTACACTACCTGCGGAATGAGCTACTTCATTTCTTAGGGTCTGCTCGTCTAGGGCTTTGATGTGTTGAATCCTTTGTTCATATTCCTAATATCTACTTTTCAACATCTCCAAAAATAGGTTATGGTCCGGAAAGGTGTCCATCCTTTGTTTAGCAGCAACCTGGCAACGATTGTAAGTAATCAAAAGCCTCCTACAGAACTCTGTACAAGCTCCCTTTGTCTTCTTTACAGCCTTCTTGAATTCTTTAGCTGTGTTTATGGAAAACTCCAATAAATCATAGTCTTGTCTCAGGCCTTGTTGATCTTTTACCGATAGGTCCGTAGGATTTCCTCATTGGCCTCTAATCTTGCCATTCTTCCCGTCAAGACTCCTAAAATGTCCTGCGATCTGTCCACAAAATATGAAGAAGTTTCCAAAATTTCTTCGAGTCTATTGTCTACCTGCAAGATCTTGCACCTCTCTTCTTCTATGGATACTTACAGCTGGTGCATCTTGCTCCTTTGTGCTAAAACATGCTCCTTGATAGGATGAAGGTTAGCTTGTTGTTCTCTAGCTTCTTCTAGAGATTCTACTAATGAAGTAGCTTGTTCTTTAAGCTCTGTTGTCTGCACCTGAGATTGCCTCTCTGACTCCTCTAAGGCAGTTTTCTGTAACTCCAGCTCCCCTATCTTACTGAGCAGCTGATCCTTTTCTCTATGAAGGCTTTCACATATCATTTTCAACTCATCATTTTTAGTCCTTAGCCCCTAACATTCCTATTGCAGTTTTTCTAGACTTTCCTGGGAAACCTCCAGAGATCTCTTCTCTACTTGAAGGAACTGGAGCTCTGCTTTTGAAGACTTTATTTCAAGTTGCATGTCTTCAAACTTTCTTTTCAATATACTACTTTCCTCTCTCTCCCTTCTTAGGGTATCTTTTAGTTGGGTAGCAGATTTCTTTGACTGTTCAAGATCAGTCATTATCCAGTCCACATTGTCCTCAGAAGCATGGATCAATGCTGCTCCAGCTCTGTTAGTGAATATTGGATCCTTGTCTGTCCCATACACCACGGTTGTGTCATTTATCATTTTCCCCAACTGCCCCCCAGTCTCGACCTTCCTCTCGTTCCTCTTCACAATTCTTCTTGTTTCCCTGTCATAAAAAATAGTGTTGAAGTCCGACACCTCTTCCCCTTTCTTCTGTTCAAAAGGGATAAATCTTAGGGTAGGAACAACAACCTGTCATAATGTGCTGCTAGCAGCTGCCTCAGGATCTTGAAAATCAGGATTACCCACATCCTAAACCTGAATGTATACAGGATCAGAAGCTTGTTGCTCTGTCAGTTTTAATCTTTCTGCTTCCTTCTTCATAAGTTCCTCATCCATTTTCCTTTTCCTTTCTTCTTATTCAATCCTGGCATCTTCTTCTACCTTTCTAGCTGCTTCTTATTCAGCTCTTCTCTTTTCTTCCTCCTCACTTTTAAGCCAGCTTTCGTCCTCCTGTGCTAGTCTCCTAGCATCTTCATCTCTTTTTCTAGATACCTCTTCCTCTACTTTTTTCTGCTAATCTTGTCCTTTCCCGCCTTTAGTGGTGATTTTCTTTTTGAATCTTCTTCTTAATGTAGTTATGTTTTCTGCATTTCATAAAATTGATTCGTCTTTATCCCAGTGGCTTGTATACTTGAAATGTACATTTGCTTCCTTGCAGTGCTCTACCACTTTATTCCAGGAATCATTCCTGTGGAAATTTATTTCCCCAAAATGGAATTTCCCCAATTCTTCTACAAATTCATCGGCTTTCTTAACTCTTGTGAACTTATAGCTTCCCAACCTGAATGGTAGGGGAGGATAAGTGGCCTTCTTCTGTTCAAATAAAAAAATCCCTATGCCATCCAAGAAGACCTTCCTGACTGCCTCCTTGTGTACCACATAATCAGTGGCATACTTTGGAAGTAGTGAAGGTGCTCTGGAGCATCCATACATTCCGATATACAGTCCATCCTCCGTTAGGTAGTAATCCGCATATTCTTCAATAACCTGCAATGCTTCTTTCGACATGCAATTGCATTCTTTTAAGAAAATCAATGTATATAATGGCATAATGAAGTGTTCACACACTTCTCTATAGTGATTGTGGTACTTATGTGCCCATAGTGGCTTGTAGGCTAAGTAGACTGGTGTTCTCTCTCGGTCCCAAATACACCTCAGGTTTGGGAAGGGTTGGTTGCATAGTATGCAATCAATCAGTATAGAGCTCATGTAGAACTCTGATTTCTTCTGGGACACCCCTCCCAATGCTGAAGAAATGCAGGTCGAGAGGTTGTTTGATATAATGTTCGCCCAATTGAACACGGTTCCTTGGGTTGCAACATAGAAGATGATAGGAACCCAACCCAACTTAAATCTTTTACCGTGGGCTCTCCCAAAATTCCTATTCAACATTAATGCAATGAACCTGTAAGGGGTCCTTAGGGTGGTAGTGTCATATTCCCCTGATGGCCTAGTTCTGAAACTCTTGCCAGGTACCAGCATTCTTTTCAAAGTCTCGACTAGGTCCAGATAGATTTTCTTTAGCCGGTCTTCAGTCAGGTATACCTGGGCTTCCAGTAAGTGGTAGGCTAGTGATACCTAACCAGGCCTATAAGCAGCATCACCCTGTTTTTCAACGTTGTCCAAAATCATGGTAGTTACATCTACCCTAGGAAAAATCCATCCAATTACATCTGAGCACGGGAAAAGCTCAGGTCTGGTAGCAACCCTCATCAAAGCAGATCTCTCTATATTTGCATATATAGTTTCTTCCTCAAAACCTGTGTCAGGTACCTCCCGATGTGTTATTAGTCTGTAGATTTCACCCCATTTACATTCAGGTTCCACACCAACTATGCACCTGGTGTCTTCATAAGTGTATTCAACCTTGGTGATAATCTCAACATCGGGTTCCTCCTCCACTATAGGGGCCTTCTGCTTCTACCTTTTAGACATCTCGTATTTGGAATGACTTCCCTGTCATACACAAAATCCTTTAGGTCCTGTTGAGCCATTTCTAATAAATATTCAAAGAATGGAGACAAACTACACGAGCATTTACCTCATTTACGCTAGTCATGATTGAAGCTATGAAAAATAAAAACACAACATTTAACTACCAAGTATTCCTGCACAAAAAAGAATCTGCAAAAAAAACTAAAACCTTCCCATGACCACAAAATATTGCATAATCAACTCATAACATCACGACCCTACTAAAATGAAGAAAAATTCCCCCTCTTCGAGGAAAATAGTCTCAACTACACCTTCAGCACTATGATTCCACAAAATGTCATATTTCCACTCTTGTTCGAATCGAGGAGCATCTCAAAACCATGACCCAAAGACTGGGAAACCAAAACCCGAGTACTCCGAAATAAACAAGAAAACTCCCTCCTCTACAAACTAACAAGGAACTACCCTCCCCGGATGGCCATACACAAACTGGGGGAAACTGGTGCAGACAGCATAACGCTCATCTGCACCAGTTTCCCAAACAGCTGGGTGCGGTTTGCAAGCTCATAACGGCAGTGAATCTAACCATTCAGCAACAAAAATACCCACACGGGACATCCATACCGTCTACACGAACAATATAAGCGCTAAAAAATGTAAACCTAGATATTCATTAACCGCAGAGGTGGGAACTAACCAAGGGCGACAAAACCCAGTTCAATAATTCGAAAAGAAGAGGTAGAAACGAGAATAATGGCCTACCTGGCAAGGCATTGTGCAATAGGCGAGAAGAATCCGCAAACCTCCACGGCGGATCCACCTAGGAACAAGGTTCCAACAGCAAGTATGATGTTCTATTCAAAATGATAACGACAGCATGGGCCACAAGTTCACAGGAATAATAATAGAAAAATAAAACCCCAACTCCCAATATATACATCCTGGTAAACAAACAATCGGCGGGAAAAACATGACCATCGAGCGGCAAAATGACTACGGGATCGACGATCATGTCAGTTGCTTCTCCACAACGACGAACGGTGAAACGACTACGAGATCTGCAGTGTCAAATGAAGCATCATCTATAGAAATAAATAAGCACTCCACATCGAAGTTCATCAGACTAAGACCTCGGACCAATAATTGGTTGAAGCGCCGCAACAGCAGAAACCGTAAAGACACCGAGTTCCGCAGACCAGTCAAAATCGGAGGTAAAACAAACAAGACTTAAGCGAAAAAGATCAGCAAAGAGGCAAACATAAATCAAACTCAATCGGAAGAATAGTCCCTTCTAGAGCCGCAACGGCGGAAGTTAAAAAACTAAGGATCTGCGAATCAAAATGGCGGGGATCGGAAGAGGTAATACAACCATCAGGAGGGGCCACAATACATTATCTGCGACAGCGGAAACTGTAGAGACAAAACGTTCTGATAGTATTCCAATAAAGCCACTGATAATGAGAAAAATCAAAGTAAAGCACATCGGAGGAAGTATGCATCGAAGGAATTGTACCTTGGATCGGATCGTCTCTCAACTGCATCTCCGCAATGGCGGGCATGCAGTTAACTGCATTTTCGATCAATAGTCTCGACAACTTCCGACGGTGGTGTAAGAAATCAATGTAAGTCATAGACAGCATTAACAACATTTTCATAAAGATATTCCTTTAACAAACATCAGCAAAATCAAGCAAACCTAAACAAGCTGAGCAAAACAAGATAAAAGGAGGGTCCTGAAAATTTTAGAATTTTGGGAAATTGTTGCAGCTGCAACAATTGGAGACTACCTGGTGAACCCCAGATTTTTGAATCAACTTTTCTCCCAGTAAATGATTGTTTAATCATTAAACCCATAAGTTGAATTCTTCTACATGCTTGTATTCCTAAAATGGTAAACACATGCATTTAAATCATTGATGACAGTACATTCTTTGGAAATGGGAACACCAAAATATTCAAATTTCGGATAACTCTTTTGAGGCTTAGTAGGTGAGTTTTATTTTTCCTCTGTCTTTGGGTAGTTTCCATCTTGGACACCATAGGATCGTAACATATGGTAAACAGAAATATTCATTTGTTCCTCATTCCCATGCCAATTGCGCTTGTGTGCCTTTTGAAATTTTTGTTCTTATGAGTCCTCCATATGCCTTTCTTTCTGAATTTTATTCAGGCTCTTCTATCCATAGTGTCCTTTTGTGTGAGATATGTATTTACTTTTCAGCTCACGGACAGAGAAGAACTTTTGGCAAATTGATATTCACGTTTCCAATACTTTGCTTTGATATGTATTGCTTATTTTAGGAGTTTTGACTCTTGACAGCCTCTAGGCTTTTAAGATCATGGCATGGGATCATTTATATATAATACTCTGTTTACCTTCCTTCCTTCCCATGAGTCCTTTTCTATCACCCCCTAGGACATTTTAGATGTGAAGTGGATGGAGCCTCGAAATAGTATTCCAGACTTTTTGATTCTGAGTTATTTCCAGGGGTTAAGCAAGACTTCAATGAGCGTATAGCCATTTAGGAAAACTACTTACTAGAATAAATTCTATCAGTTCAACCAAGAATGCACAGTCTTATCCCAAATATTTTAGTTAATCAAGAACCCTGGCACTTTCCATGCAACCAAAAGTTTGCCTCTTTTATTCGAAAACAAACAAAAAATAACAAGAAACAACAACGGCAAATCAAAGTGAAAAAATTGCATCAAATTATTTATGTACAAGGTTATAAAAAACAAACACCAAAAAAAAAAAAAAAATTGGAGAACCAACCACTACCTGACCAGTTCTCTACCCACCCCTATAGATCTACCAACTTATGAGTCAAGGGGCTAGGCTCGATTGCAGATGTGAAATACCTAACCATTATCTAATTCTACTATTTTTGAAACCGAAACTACGTCTACCAATTTACAATCAATCCCATCAGCCCGTGAACATTGAAGGAGATCGAGTTGAGTGTTTATTATATTGCTGGCTTCTTCTAATGCATGATGTCTTAGTTCAATCTCCATTAGATAATTCCCCAAAACAGAATTTGCTGATTCATTCTCTTCTTCCAACTTAGTGATAGTGTGCTTCATGTAAGGTTCCCTTAAGATTTTTATCTGGTTTGGGACCCCTTTATGAGGCAGACATAAATGTGACCAATCTGAAGCAAAATACCCCTTTAACCTTGCGGACCAGTCTCGGTTCAAAACAAGTCCATACCCATCCGGTATGTCTGCCACTACAATATCAATAAATTGACATTTCTTTTCATTTGCGGAAAAATGAATGAGAACATTCTCCATTTCCCCAACTACTTTGACACTAGTTCTGTCTAGTTGAGTAACTTCCCAAGCAATATGTTTTGGCTTCCCATTAACTTTTTTGCAGACTGTGAGTGGCATAACATTCGCTGATGATCCAGAATCTACCAAACAATTATGCACCCTATGGTTTAGAATTTCCAAATTCAAAAGGAAAGGTGGGGTTTTAAACCTAGATTTCTCTTCCTCAATTGATTCGACATCTTCCTCCACAGTGTGGAAATTGAACCCAGTGATAGATTAATTTTACTCACAACAATTAACAATTGATCATGCAAAATCACTCACAAAAAGAGACTGAATAATGAGCTGAACACTAAACTATATTGAATAAGTGTACAATATCCAACCCTATAACATAATAGGTTCCATAATTAAATAATTACATAAGGGATTCGAATGCATGAGGAGCAATTCGAATCTAGCATAAAGCAGGCTTACTAAAAATAAGCAAATCCCCCATAGGTGCAAAAAGTTGATCCCAAATCAGTCATGGAGCTCACAAATTAGAAAAAAGGCTTATGCAAGCTAAAGAGTGATGGAATGAAAACTAATACATTCTTTTACAAGGATAAAGAGAGGAGGATGTGTAGGACAAAAAACTAGTCAACCTCACCTAGTCAAGCTTTTCCATTTGCCTTAAAACACTGAAAAAGCAGGGAATAAAGCAGAAAAAGTAGAAGGGCGCTTAGGAGGCCAGGAATAAAGCAGATTTGATTCCTTGAGGTTTCCCAAGTGCTACATGAGTCAAATAAGGCAAGTTTGACCACTATGGATAGGTAAATGACAACTTGCACAAGGTGGGACACATGAACTAGGAAAATAAGACAAAAATAATGAAATTAATGTCTAAGGTAGCTAACTATGGGTTGATTATTCTAACACCCCCCCTTAATCCTGACTTATGAGTAACATATCAGAAAATTATAGGGCCTAGAAACAAGGCTTAGTCACCCTTTACATACTGCATGTCCATACAACCAAGGAAAGAGGCAAAAACCACATGGGAAAATCCTCCCTTAAACATGGACTGTAAAACAAAATTTTGGACTCTTGTCTTCACTCATGCTTCTCATCATGATCAAAAATCCCCAGTAGTGATTTGAGATTGCTGAAGGTCTTCTCACAAAATGCTTTGGTGAAGATATCAGCTACTTGTTCTGAAGATGAACAGAAGAGTAGGTGAATGGTACCATCATGCACAAGCTCTCTGATGTAGTGCATATGGATCTCAATGTGTTTGGTTCTCTGCTTCTAAACTGGATCTTTGCAAATTTGAATGGTACTCTAGTTATCACAGTAGATGGTAGTTGAGTACTCTGATTCGAAACCACACTCTCCAAGTAAACCCTGCAACCATAAACATTGAGTTGTTGCATTAACAACTCCTCTGTACTCTGCTTCTGTAGATGAGAGTGCAATGGCACTCTGTTTCTTGCTTGACCAGCTGATTGGCCCTTATGCAAGCATGAACACATATCCTGATGTGGAATTTCTGTCTGTGCTATCACCTACCCAATCACTGTCAGTAAATCCAATCAAATCAAGATCAGATTTTGCTTTATAGAAGATCCCATGTGTCCTTGTTCCCTGAACAAAGTTAAGGATCCTTTTGGCTGCTTTCCAATGGATCTCATGAGGCTGATCCATGTATCTAGAAGCCACACTTACTACATAAGAAATATCAGGTCTAGTATGTGTCATATACAACAAAAATCCAATCAATTTCCTATGCAGTGTATTGTTTACCATAGGTGAAGAATCGACTTCTTCCAGCTTCACTCCTGAAAATAAAGGAGTTTTGCTTGCTTTGAAATCCTTCATTTTGAATTTGTTCAGCAAATCCAAGGCATACTTGGACTGGTGTACCTTGATTCCAGCTTTGGTTTGAGCAATCTCAAGCCCCTAAAATTGACTTAAGAGCCCCAAATCTGTCATGGAGAAGGCTTGGTTCATTGCTCCTTTTAAGGAAGCAATCTCATCCTTTGAGCTTCCTGTAATGAGGAGGTCATAAACATATAACACAATGATCATTAATGAACCATTAATTAACTTCAAATAGACATTTGGATATGATTTGCACCGAACAAAATTCAGTGATAGCAAGAAGCTATCGATCTTGGCATACCAAGCCCTGGGGGCTTGCTTTAGCCCATACAATGACTTTCTCAACCTGCACACAAGAGAAGGGTTAGTAGAAAAATCTTGAGGCTGCTGCATATATATCTCTTCAATGAGATATCCATTCAGGAAGGCACATTTTACATCCATGTAATGTACCTTCCATTGCCTTGATGCTGCAATGGCTAAGGCTAGCCTGATGGAATCCATCTTTGCCATGGGGGAAAAGGTCTCATTGTAATCTATCCCATGAACCTATGAGTAGCCCTTGGCTACCAATATGGCCTTATACTTCAGTGGTGAACCATCAGCAGTAAATTTTGTCTTGTAGACCCACTTACACTAAACTAACTTCCTCCCTGGGTGAAGATCCACTAGCTCCCATGTGTTGCTCTTCTGGAGTGAGCTGAACTCTTCCTTCATGGAAGCTTGACATCTTGGATCTCCTGCTACTTCTTCATTTGTTTGAGGATCATATTCCACCATCAAATATCATTTTTCAGCAAACATAGGATCCTTCATGCACAGACCACTCTCAAATTGAGATCTAGTCCTTCTTGGGTCATTGGGATCCCCAGCTAGCTCTCCTGCTGTATGTAGTGTCTTGGATGCCAATTTTGGCCTTGTAGGGCTGTTAGGGTCTGAAATAAACTCATCTCCTTTATACAAATCAGAATCAGCATGTTCAACAAACTCTTCACTTACTTTCAGAGGTTCAGGTGTTGAAGAGGCTTCTCCAACTTCCACTGCTGCAAGGGGTTCTTCTTCAAACTGAACACACCTTTCAATGAAGGATTTGTTTGTGCTCAAATTTATTAGTTTTTAACCTTTTGAATCTTTAGAGTATCCAACAAAAATACACTCTTGGCTTTGGGGCTGCAAATCCTTCCTCTTCTCTGTTGGAATTCTAGCCCAAGCCTTTGAGCCAAACATCCTGAAATGGGTCACATTTGGCTTGTGCCCACTCCATGCTTCGAAAGGAGTCATACCATCAAGATGTTTATGAAACACCCTATTCTAAATATAGGCTGCACATTTGATAGCTTCGGCCCAGTACTTTCGTGGCAAATTTTTGGCCTCCATCATGCATGTTGCCATCTCCTTCGGTGATCTGTTCTTCCTCTCAACAACACCATTTTGTTGTGGTGTGTAAGGGATAGAATGTTGCATCTGCACAATAATTAATAAACTCAGAATTGACATACCCACCACCATTGTCAGATATGAGGACCTTGAGTTTCCTCCCATACTGGTTTTCAACCAAAGCCTTAAAGACTTTGAAGAGGCCAAAAACTTCAGACTTGTGTTTCACGAAGTAAACCCAGCAATACCTGGAAAAGTCATCAATGAAAGTCAATGCATATTTGGCTTGACTCATGGACATATGAGGAAATGGGACAGCAACATCACTGTGGATCAGCTCGAGGGGTGCAGAGGTTCTCTCATGACTAGCTCTCTCAAATTTGTGCTCTGGGTGTTTTCCTAGGATACAACCTTGGCAGACTCCTTTGGAAAATTTTATCTTGGGAAACCCTATGACCATCTCTTTTTCACTAAGATTAGAAAGATAATTGTAATTTAGGTGGCCAAATCTTTCATGCCAAATCTTGCTAGCCTCATTAGCATGAATCAGAAGAGCAGAGGGGTTTGAGTAGGGTAGGAAGTGTAAGAACATGTATACCTTTTGAGCATGATTCGCAACTCCTTTTGCAATGACTCTACCACTTGAGATCTCTGTGATCTCAACTTCATCAAGGGAGAATATGAATTTCTTAGGAGACCCAGCGTAGGTCATATGGTACACTGACAAGAGGTTGGAGGCAAGGCTAGGCACATACAACACATTGCTGAACTGACCATGATCAAGATCAATCCTCCCTTTTCCCAAACTTTCAGTGAGAGAGTCATCTCCCAGTACTATAGGTGGCCCTTTCAACATGTCAAGTGAGGAGAAGGCCTCCTTGGTCGAAACCATGTGTCTTGAAGCTCCATAATCAATGATAAAACTGGGTGAGCTTGATGTGCTAGCAACCAATGC
>LPNX010856833.1:258450-274587 GCA_001517045.1 Pseudotsuga menziesii
TACAAGGCTAGGCATCTTCCAGGTTCGAGCTATCAGTTTTGTGGCATAGAAGGTCGAAACAAACACTGAATAGTCAAGGCCAAGCTTCGAGAGAATGGCCAAGACCAGTTGATCATCCTTCTTTTCGATCCCACACTGTTTCAGCTACAAAACAAGTGCTTTGAACTTGGATAAATAAAGTTGCAGAGATTCAAAGCTATTGGGACTCAGGGAGATCAGTTCATTTTCAATTTGATGTCCCTTCATCTCATCTGTCTTTCTAAAAAGATCAGTAAGCTTCTCCCATACTTCATTCGATGATGTCAATCCATCAAGATGGAAAAGGAGGTCTCTGGAAATACTCAGACACAGGAGACCATAGGCCTCATCCCTCCTGTTGTGCCATTTAATCTTCTCTGCAACTGCATTGGGCTCTACTTCTGTTGCCATAGTCACCCTGTAGAGGCCTTTTTCTCTCAACAGTATCTCCATCTCTGCTTTCTATTCAAAGAAATTTAAGGGAGTTAAGATGATCTTCTGAGATTGATCCATAGCTTAGAAATCTGTCCAAGCTGTCAGTAGAAGGCTCCCAGTAACTGATGTCGAACCTGCAAAACAATTTTGAAGGAGATAAATCGATCTACAATGGCTCTGATACCATGTGGAAATTGAACCCAGTGATAGATTAATTTTACTCACAACAATTAACAATTGATCATGCAAAATCACTCACAAAAGAGACTGAATAATGAGCTGAACACTAAACTGTATTGAATAAGTGTACAATAGCCAACCCTATAACATAATAGGTTGCATCATTAAATAATTACATAAGGGATTCGAATGCATGAGGAGCAATTCGAATCTAGCATAAAGCAAGCTTACTAAAAATAAGCAATTCCCCCATAGGTGCAAAAAGCTAATCCCAAATTAGTCATGGAGCTCACGAATTAGAAAAAAGGTTTAGGAAAGATAAAGAGTAATGGAATGACAACTAATACATGCTTTTACAAGGAGAAAAGAGAGGAGGATGTGTAGGACAAAAAACTAGTCAACCTCACCTAGTCAAGCTTTTCCATTTGCCTTAAAACACTGAAAAAGCAGGGAATAAAGCAGAAAAAGCAGAAGGGTACTTAGGAGGCCAGGAATAAAGCAGATTTGATTCCTTGAGGTTTCCCAAGTGCTACATGAGTCAAATAAGGCAAGTTTGACCACTATGGATAGGTAAATGACAACTTGCACAAGGTAGGACACATGAACTAGGCAAATAAGACAAAAATAATGAAATTAATGTCTAAGGTAGCTAAATATGGGTTGATTATTCTAACACATAGGTTGGTTTTCGGTGGGTATATATTCCTCTGGTTCTTCAGGCATTTTAATATTTTCTTTTTTAACACCTACTTGGTCTTCCATTGGCTTAACATGCTTGTTGATTTGCTTCGGATCTTGGCTGATAATGGTGATTTCAAGTACTTTGCCATCAACATTGTTCTTTGGTTGTTTCCTGACATTCTCTTGCAACTTATTAATATTTGAGATCATTGAATTGTCTTTATTTACCAAATCCAGGCCTTTTGTTGTCATTTGAATTTCTTGTATACTCTCAGGTTTCAGAGTACTTCTTTCTGTATCAAAAAGAGAGACACAATCCCATAAAAATATGGTATCATTCTATTGTTTTTTTGTGGTATTACTACCCTTTTCCTCCTCATCACTGTCCTCGGTTAATCTAGAATCCAACAGCTGATTCATCACCAATGTCATTGAATTTATCCGTTGAGGACAATTCTTTTCAGAATGGGGTTGTTGGTGAAAAGTGCAAAAATTATCCATCCCCACGTCTGTTAAATTCATCGATATTGAACCGTATGGAGGAGGTTTGGGTTGGTTGTTATCCTCCCTTTTTTTGTAATAAGGCTTATATGCTTTCTGAGCCTCCTTTTCTTTATCTAGATCTATTATTCTGTTGGATAGTTTTTGCATCATTTTTAACATCCCCTCAAAATCATGTGATTGTTCCTCTTTAGGTTTAGACAGCAATAAGGCTCTCTTGCTGGAAGTTTTCTCTCCATACTGCTTAGGATAATCTTCTATACTTTCCTTTTCAGCCTCTACTCTTTCTGCTTCTTCATAAGTCTCTGATAACGTAGGCTTAACTTGAGATTTTGTGAACATAGCCAAGTTAGGACCTAAAGCTGAGGTATAATACTCAATCAGAACTTTTTCTGAGGGCCTATCAGTTGCAGAGAAGTTCTTAAGGTAAGCAGAAAATATTTGAGTAAAATTGTGTACTTTTTCTTTCCTTTCTTTTTTTAAAGCGCCTAAACCTTTCATTAGTACTGCATGCATCTTTTGGGCTGCATAAATACTTCTGAAAATCCTTTCAAAGGTATCCCAGTCTGGGATAGAGTTTGCAGGAAAACCAAAGTACCATGATGTTGCTACTCCTTTAAGGGTGTGTGGAAAAAGTCTACAAACTACATCCTCATGTTCCCCAGCCCTTAATCCTTCTATTGCCAAATAGAAACTTTGCAAATGGTCATCTACTACAAACTTCTCATTTGGATCAAACTTAGGTAGCATCTTCTCAAAACCTTGAGGTAAGTCATGCAATGGAGGTGTTAAGTTTAGGGGTGATCTGGCTTTCCAAGCAGGTGGTGGATTTGGTGGATTAAGTGGCTGATTTGCATTTACACCTGCCATGAGTCTGGGTGGAGAGTGAGGAGGTGAAGGAATAGAAGTATCCACAAGAGAACAGTAAGGTGTGTTTGGGTCTACTTGATTCAAAGGTTGAACAAATTCCTGTAACGCTACTTCTACTAACTCTTCCAAATCTCCAACCAACACTGAATCTTCCAAGATGGGACAATATTTCTTCTTGTATTCTCTTCAGGGTAAATTAGGGATAGTGGGTAACCCTCCAATACTCTCTACATAAGCTCGTGTGTGTCTTCTTAGATCATTTACTACTTGGTTGTCCACAGCAAACAAATGTTCTCTATTCTCTTTAGTATTTGAATCAGGAAATAAACTGCTTTCAAAACTATCACTGGTGGAGTAATTTTGAGGAAATGGATTTCCCCTGCCAGCCATGCACTGGTGGCCCTCCTTCTAGCGCCAAAAACTATTGAGGCCTTGAAATTCGCAGGAAACAACAGCAAGGGATTCTCCCCAGTCAACATTCCCAACTAGCCCATGACTGTTTGGTGTAGGGAATCCGTCCGGTTTGCGATCCGGCTACCGTAGGTCAAATAACAAAAACAAAGGGTTTTTACCGGTTGTGGCCCGGTCCACCGTGTATATTTTTTGTATTTTGACTTTAAGTATGATATGCAAGTGCCTATCTAAGATGCAGATTAATGAAGAATGCGAGGAGTGGTCACAATGTGATGTGCACGTTCTTACCTCTCGTCTTAGACTCACTCGCATCTAAATCACACACAACTAAAAAACAATACTAACTAAGTTGTCCGTAGGGAGCAAGATTATTAATTCATGAGTAATGTAATACTATTCATATGTTAAGATAAATCACAGATAGTTGTTCTTGGAATCAAAACACATAAACATGAATATAGATATGCACAACAAGATAGCTCGTCATTTGTTAAAACATTCATTACTCATAGTGGAAATTATCACAGAATAAACCAGAGAATCATTCAAATAAGAACATAGGTTCAGAAAGTTAGAATGCTCTCATAGTTAATGAAACACAGCTGAAAACGAAATAGTTCCCCTTCAACATTGTTCATTTCATCGCATTTGAACATTCCACAAATCACTTTCTCCAACAGGAAAAATTGTAATTTTATTATTGCAAAACAAAGTAGTTCCTCTTACAACAAGTAGTTCCTCTTACAACAAGTAGTTCACAAGTTTCTCTAGGAAAAATCCCCTCTCCTATCTAATTCCTCTATATTTATAAAAAAACAAAACTGTTGGGCTGCCCACAAATGACTCTTGGGCTTCCCCAACGCTTCACCTCCCACACTTTCTTACATTAAGTTCTCATAGAATTTACAATATATTACAATAAAAACAAACAAATAAAGCACTTATGAGGAGGGCCCCGCTTGACTGTTCAAGAACTTCTTCCATGCTGAAGCTTCTGAGGCAATGTTTTCGAACTTAGAAGGTTCTAAAAAATGAATATTGATTTCAAATTTAGCGGCTTGATTTCTTATTACTTCGATCATGGCTGAGCTCAGGCGAAGTTGATCCTCTAGCAACTATACACTAACCACGGAATGAGCTACTTAATTTAGTAGGGTCTGCTTGTCTAGGGATTTGATGTGCTGAATCCTTTATTCATCTTCCTGATATCTACTTTGCAACATCTCAAAAAATAGGTTATTGTCTAGAAAGGTGTCCATCCTCTGTTCAGCAGCAACCTGGCAATGATTGTAAGTAATCAAAAGCCTCCTACAGATCTCTGTACAAGCTCCCTTTGTCTTCTTTATAGCCTTCTTGAATTCTTCAGCTATGTTTATGGAAAACTCCAATAAATCATAGTCTTGTCTCAGGCCTTGTTGATATTTTGCCGGTAGGTCCGTAGGGATTTCCTCATTGGCCTCTAATCTTGCCATTCTTCCCATCATGACTTCTAAAATGTCCTGTGATCTGTCCACAAAATATGAAGAAGTTTCCAAAATTTCTTCCAGTCTATTGTCTACCTACAAGATCTTGCACCTCTCTTCTTCTATGGATACTTGCAGCTGGTGCATCTTGCTCCTTTGTGCTAAAACATGCTCCTTGAAAGGCTGAATGTTAGCTTGCTATTCTCTAGCTTCTTCTAGAGTTGCTACTAACGAAGTAACTTGTTCTTTAAGCTCTGTTGTCTGCACCTGAGATTTCCTCTCTGACTCCTCCAACGCAGCTTTCTGTAACTCCAGCTCCCCTATCTTACTGAGCAGCTAATCCTTTTCTATATGAAGGCTTTCACATATCGTTTTCAACTCATCCTTTTCAGTCCTTAGCCATTGACATTCCTGCTGCAGTTTTTCTAAACTTCCCTGGGCAACCTCCAAAGATCTCTTCTCTACTTGGAGGAACTAGAGCTCTGCTTTTGAATAATTTATTACATGTTGCACGTCTTCAAAATTTCTTTTCAATCTACTACTTTCCTCTCTCTCCCTTCTTAGGGTATCTTTTAGTTGGCCAGCAGATTTCTTTGACTATTCAAGATCAGTCATTATCCGATCCACATTGTCCTCAAAAGAATGGATCAATGCTTCTCCAGCTCTGATAGTGAATCTTGGATCCTTGTCTGTCCCATACACCACGGTTGTGTCATTTATCATTTTCCCCGACTGCCCCCCAGTCTCGACCTTCCTCTCTGTCCTCTTCACAATTCTTTTTGTTTCCCTGTCGTAAAAAATAGTGTTGAATTCCAGCACCTCTTCCCCTTTCTTCTGTTGAAAAGGGATTAGTCTTAGGGTAGGAATAACAACCTGTCCTAATGTGCTGCTAGCAGCTGCCCCAAGATCTTGAAAATCAGGATTACCCACATCTTGAACCTGAATGTCTACAAGATCGAAAACTTGTTGCTCTGCCAGTTTTAATCTTTCTGCTTCCTGCTTCCTAAGTTCCTCATCCATTTTCCTTTTCCTTTCTTCTTCTTCAATCCTAGAAGCTTCTTTTGCCTTTCTAGCTGCTTCTTGTTCAGCTCTTCTCTTTTCTTCCTCCTCACTTTTAAGCCAGCTTTCGGCCTCCTGTGCTAGTCTCCTAGCATATTCATCTCTTTTTCTAGCTTCCTCTTCCTCTGCTTTTTTCTGCTCATCTTGTCCTTTGCCGCCTTTAGTGGTGATTTTATTTTTGAATCTTCTTCTTAATGTAGTTATGTTTTCTGCATTTCAGAAAATTGATTCGTCTTTATCCCAGTGGCTTGTATACTCGAAATGTACATTTGCTTCCCTGCAGTGCTCTGCCACTTTATTCCAGGAATCATTCCTGTGGAGATTTATTTCCCCAAAATGGAATTTCCCCAATTCTTCTACAAATTCATCGGCTTTCTTAACTCTTGTGAACTTATAGCTTCCCAACCTGAATGGTAGGGGAGCATGAGTGGCCTTCTTATGTTCAAATAAACAACTCCCTATGCCATCCAAGAAGACCTGCCTGACTGCCTCCTTGTGTACCACATAATCAGTGGCATACTTTGGAAGTAGTGAAGGTGCTCTGGAGCATCCATACATTCTGATATACAGTCCATCCTCCATTAGGTAGTAATCTGCATATTCTTCAATAACCTGCAACACTTCTTCTGACATTCAATTGCATTCTTTTAAGAAAATCAATGTATATAATGGCATAATGAAGTGTTCACACACTTCTCTATAGTGACTGTGGTACTTATGTTCCCACAATGGCTTGTAGGTTGAGTAGATTGGTGTTCTCTCTCGGTCCCAAATACACCTCAGTTTTGGGAAGGGTTGGTTGCATAATATGCAATCAATCAGTATAGAGCTCATGTAGAACTCTGATTTCTTCTAGGACACCCCTCCCAATGCTGAAGCATTGCAGGCCGAGAGGCTGTTTGATACAATGTTTTCCCAATTGAACATGGTTCCTTGGGTTGCAACATAGAAGATGATAGGAACCCAACCCAACTTAAATATTTTACCATGGGATCTCCCGAAAATCCTGTTCAACATTAAGGCAATGAACCTGTAAGGGGTCCTTAGGGTGGCAGTGTCATATTCCCCTGATGGCCTAGTTCTGAAACTCTTGTCAGGTACCAGCATTCTTTTCAAAGTCTCGACTAGGCCCAGATTGATTTTCTTTAGCCAGTCTTCGGTCAGGTATACCTGGGTTTCCGGTAAGTGGTAGGCTAGTGATACGTAAATAGGGCTATAAGTAGCATAACCATGTTTGTCAACATTGGCCAAAATCATTGTAGTTACATCTACCCTGGATAGAATCCATCTAATTACCTCTGAGCACGGAAAAAGCTCAGGTTTGGTAGCAACCCTCACCAAACCAAATCTCTCTATATTTGCATATATAGTTTCTTCCTCAAAACCTATGTCAAGTACCTCCCGATGTGTTATTATTCCATAGATTTCCCCCCATTTATATTCAGGTTCCACACCAACTATGCATCTGGTGTCTTCGTAAGTGTATTCAACCTTGGTGACAATCTCAACATCGGGTTCCTCCTCCACTATAGGGGCCTTCTTCTTCTACCTTTTAGACATCTCATATTCAGAAGGACTTCCCTGTCATACACAAAATCCTTTAGGTCCTATTGAGCCATTTCTAATAAATATTCAAAGAATGGAGACAAAATACATAAGCATTTACCTCATTTAGGCTAGTCATGATTGAAGCTATGAAAAATAAACACACAACATTTAACTACCAAGTATTCCTGCACAAAAACAAATCTACAAAAAGAACTAAAACCTCCCCATGACCACAAAATATTGCATAATCGAATCATAATATCACGGCCCTGCTAAACTGAATAAAAATCTCCCCCCGTTGAGGAAAACAGTCTCAACTACACCTTCGACACTATTATTCCACAAAATGTCCTATTCCTACTCTTGTTCGAAGCGAGGAGCATCTCAAAACCGCAACCCAAAGACTGGGAAACCAAAACCCCGGTACTCTGAAATAAACAAGAAAACGCCCTCCTCCGCAAACTAACAGGGAACTACCCTCCCCGGACGGCCATACATAGACTAGGGGAAAATGGTGTAGACAGCGTAACGCTCGTCTGCACCGGTTTCCCAAACAGTCAGGTGTGGTTTGCAAGCTCATAACGGTAGCGAATCTAATAATTTAGCAACAAAAATACCCACACTGGACAGACATACCATCTACACGAACAATATATGCACTGAAAAATGTAAACCTAGGTATTCATTAACCACAAAGGTGGGAACTAACCAAGGGTGACAAACCCCAGTTCAATAATTCGAAAAGAAGAGGTAGAAATGAGAATAATGGCCTACCTGGTAAGGCACTGTGCGACTGGCGAGAAGAATCCACAAACCTCCACGGTGGAGCCACCTAGGAACGAGGTACCAATAGTGAGTACGATGTTCTATTCGAAATGATAACGACAGCGCGGGACATAAGTTCACAAGAATAATAATAGAAAAATAAAACCCCAACCCCCAATATATACATCCCAGTAAACAAACAATCGGTGGGAAAAACATGACCATCGAGAGGCAAAATGACTAGGGGATCGGCGATCATGTCAGCTGCTTCTCCGCAACGGCGGACGGTGAAACAACTACGAGATCTGCAGTTTCAAATGAAGCATCAGTAAGAGAAATAAATAAACACTCCGCATCGGAGTTCACCAGACTAAGACCTCGGACCAATAATTGGTTGAAGCACCGCAACAACAGAAACCGTAAAGACACCGAGTTTCGCAGACCAGTCAAAATCGGAGGTAAAACAAACAAGAATTAAGCGAAAAAGATCGGCAAAGAAGCAAACATAAATCAAACTCAATTGGAAGAATAGTCCCTTCTAGAGCCGCAATGGTAGAAGTTAAAAAACTAAGGATCTGTGAATCAAAATGGTGGGGATAGAAAGAGGTTAATACAACCATCGGGGGGGCTCGTAATACAATATCCACGACGGCAGAAACTGTAGAGACAAAACGTTTCGACGGTATTCCAATAAAGCTGTCGATAATGAGAAAAATCAAAGTAAAGCGCATCAAAGGAAGTATGCATTGGAGGAAGTGTACCTTGGATCGGACCGTCTCTCAACTGCATCTCCGCAACGGCGCGCACGCAGTTAACTACATTTCTGATCAATAGTCTTGACAACTTCCGACCGCAGTGTAAGAACTCAATGTAAGCCATAGACAGCATTAACAACATTTGCATAAATATATTCCTTTAACAAACATCAGCAAAATCAAGCAAACCCAAACAAGCTGAGCAAAACAAGATAAAAGAAGGGTCCCAAAAATTTTAGAATTTTGGGAAATTGTTGTAGCTGCAACAAGATTTCTGCAATCCTGAGATATAGCAAATGTACCAAAATGTATCAATTTTAGTATTTAGGGTTTTTCCAGCTTAGGGTCAAACTAGGGCTTGACTTTCTCAGAGTTTCACCCAACCAAAAATATTGACCCAGGTCTCTAAACTTCGATTTTGATGAGGAGAGCGATCCTATGCTGGGATCACTCAAAAATTCCTCTTTTGAAAAAATCCCTAATTTCCTGCACCAAAAATTGAAAATGCTTGGAATCAAATTCTGCTTCGACAGAAAGATGCGCCCTTCAATGGAGAGTCATCCTAGCATAATTTTGTTGATAGATTGTGGAGAAAGACCTAATAAGTAAGAATCCCTAGCTTCCATAGCTGCATAGTGTCTTATTCTCAGGTTAGCTCTGATACCATGTTATATTTTTATCATTTAAGCAATATGATCTAGGATCTTATCTGAGAGAATAACATGCACGGCAAAAAACACAAGAGACAAGAGACACAAAATATTTTCCTCGGGGAAACCATAAAGGAGAAAACCCCTCAACTTCCTCAAAGATATAATGAGCACCAATGGCAGCAGTAAAACCCGAAAACATAAACATGATCTGCAACAGCTTGTTCTCTCTCTCTCACTCATGCACCCTAGTGAGTGAGTGTGTGTATGATAAATAGAGAGGCTCACTCTCTATTTATATTCTTTCGTTCACTTAATGTCCACTTCAACATGTCGGCCCCACTTAACAATTACTTACTAGGTCTAACATCTCTAGGAGAGTCTAATAACCTTAGTGCCCCACAATTGTGCGGACTTTGCCCTCCAATCAAAAAGGAGGGTTAACCTTGACACAATTGTGGGGACTATTTCCCTGAATTACAATGAAGGGTTAACCTCAATGAACTTACATGACTTGTTTGCATTATTGAATCTCCTGATCGGAACATCGGGGCATGACATGACTCAATTACATTATAGATACTTCCCGGAATAAACATCGGGGTATAATACATAAGATATACAAGTGAATACATTTCAAAGTTACAAATACATCAACAGCAGACACCAAGAAATTATATACACACACATAAATTTACAAATTTTTAACATTGCCAGTGCCAGACCGATTGCTGCAAAATACCAAAATGAAAACGTTGTCGGTCTTTCAAATCAAAGACACAAAATCGGTTTCAGGGAAATCATGTTCATGAAAATGACTAGCAGATAGGAGAAAACATGAGAGATAACAATCCACACAGGAAAACCAAAAATGTCAAGGATTCAAATCATCGTACCGAAGAAATTCGTGAAAGGTTCAGACTCATAATGGTTTTTCTTGTTGGCTCCTGTGTAAAATGCCCAATTCATTTTCCCAAAACATTTTTCCATTCCAAAAATCATGAGGGAGTGTCAAACACTCCTACATGAGGGAAACATGGCCGTTTTTGGTGTTTTCTTCCCCAAGAAAAATTAAAAACATTTTTCCAAAAGTGGGGCTTTGCCCAATTCGAATTTCTTCCCACTCTTCCCATCCCCCCCACCCCAATCCTTAGGAAAAATAATGCCCCCATCTCATTTAGTTGCGTTGACATATCCAGCTGTGGGTTTTTAATTTCAATTGCAAATTTAACATGATGTCCAACTTTTTAATGTTTAGCTAGCATAAAATACCATCGGCTCAGCCTTAATTGTCAAAACATAAACACTAAACCAATGGTGGGGATTTTTCCTAGCTTCACACCATGATTATTTACATCATAATATTTAAATGCAAACAGGGTCAAAACCAGGGGGTTACAATTGGGAATATAAATTATGTTCTTATAAGTAAGGATTCCATCTTCTTCTAATTTATATCCCTCATACTTCTTTTCAAGGCTTTTCTTTCACAACTTGTCTTTTACCTGCACATACAATTCATCTTCAGTAGCATGATTAACAATCTATTGTCTCAAATCTAACTAGCAAATACTAAGAGATGCCACATGCATACCCTGCACCTTCCTGCTGAGTGCATCAACTACCTTATTCTCTTTTCCTTTTATGTGTTTGATTTCAAAATCAAACTCACATAAAAACTCCAACCATCTAGCTTTCCTAGAATTTAGAGTAGGCTAATCAAACAAATGCTTCAAACCACAATGGTCTATTCTTAGCTCAAATCTTCTTCCCGTCAAGTAATGCCTCCACATCTTGAGAGCATGTACTATGGCTACAAGTTCCAGATCATGAGTGGCATATTTCTTCTCATGCTCCTTCAACTTTCTTGACTCATAACATATTACGTGGTTGTCTTGCATAAGAACTCCTCCAAGTCCTTGACCGCATGCATTAGTGCATACCACAAAATATTTCTCTGGGTCTGCAACTTTCAAGACTGGTGCACTTGTGAGAAGATTCTTCAACTAATGGAAACTTTCTTCACACCTCGATGTCCACTAAAACTTTATCCCCTTCCTTTGCAAAGAAGCGATGGCATGTGCAACCTTGGAGAATCCTTCAATGAATCTCTTGTAGTATCCTACAAGTCCCATAAAAGATCTTACATCTGTCACATTTCTTGGAGTAGGCCAATTCATAATGGCTTCAATCTTGTCAGGGTCCACAGATATACCCTCTTCTAAGATAATGTGACCCAAGTACTGAATTCTATCTTTATAGAAGTCACACTTGCCTAACTTTGCATACAGGTTATGCTCCCTAAGCAATTGTAATGTCAATCTCATATGCTCTTCATGCTCTTCCTCATTCTTAGAATAAATAAGAATGTCATCAAGGAAAACAAGAACAAACTTGTCTAAATACCTGTTGAAGACACTATTCATAAGGTACATAAATGTAGTTGGTACATTTGTGAGACCAAATGGGACCACTACAAACTCATAATGTCCACACCCTATTCTGAAGGTTTTCTTATGAATATCTTCATCCAGGATTCTCACCTGATGGTAGCCAAACCTCAAGGAAATCTTGGAAAATACCTTTTCTCATCTCATTTGATCAAAGAGTTCATCAATCCTAGGAAAAGGATATTTGTTCTTCGTCATGGATTTGCTTAGTTTTTTGTAATCAATACACAATCTGAGTGTACCATCTTTCTTCTTCACAAACAGAACTGGTGCTCCCCAAGGAGACACACTCAACCTAATATACTTCTTTTCCAATAACTCTTGAAACTGCATCTTCAACTCTAGAATTTCTAGTGTACCCATCTTGTAGGGTGTCTTAGACACTGGTGCTACTCCTGGCACAAGTTCAATTGTGAATTCAATGTCTCTCTTTGGAGGAATCCCTGGAATCTCATCAGGAAAAACATCCCTAAATTCTTGCAATACAGGATAGTCCTCCAACCTAATAGTTTCATTCTTTGCTTCCTCCACAACATGAGCGCCATACACTCTACAACCCTTCCTATAAAACTTCTTCAACTGCATTGCTGAAATATGCCTCACAAAAATCACCTTTGGAATGCCTCTTACAACTATTGGGTTCCCTTATTCATCAATGCATTCAAAAGTATTATTATAGTAGTCAAGCTTTACCCTGTGAGCTTCTAACCAATCCATTCCAATGAGAACATCATAGGAACCCAGTGGTAGAACATTCAAATCTACACAAGTGACCAATCCATTCATCACCAATGGACATTTTTCCACCACTTCACTAACCTTTTTCTTAGTTTCAATGGCTAGCTGAACTAACCATGATTTGCTAAGTTTTACTTTCTTAAAAGCACAAATCTCCACTACTCTAGGAGCAATGTAACTGTGAGTAGAACCAGGGTCAATAAAAATAGAAACAAATTGCTCAACAATATTACTTGCAACTTCAACCACAATTGACTGGTGATCTGTCTAGTGGCCCTCTAGTGCTGCATAGATTCTAGGGACAGCCCTTGCTACTTGACCCATTATTTCTGCTTCTTGAATGTTGTAAGTTGGCTTTGCATTCCCATTCTCATGTGGAAAATACCTACGCATGTGGGTTCCTCCACATTTCCAACATTGGAGTGGTGCTTTGTTCTGTCATGGATCTTATGGCTCTTCTCCCACCACTCTAGCTGGTTTCTTCTCTACTTGGGATGGTTGCTTCTACTTATTATTGAAGTTAGAAGGTTTGAAACCCTTTTCCCATTGGTCAGACTTCTCAGTCTTTTTGTCCTTCCATGTCTTATGATAATTAGGTTTGACTTTGCTTTGCTCATAGCAATACTTAGCTTTCCCTATCGCTTCTTCCAGAGTTCTAGGTTCATAAAACTCAATTATTTCTTTGTAAGACTGAGGAAATCCACTCAGAAAACGTTGGATTTTTACTTTCTCATATTTGATGTACCTGACATACCTCAACAATTCCAAGAACTTATTTGCATACTCTTCCATGGTCTGCTATCCCAATCTCAGCTCATGGAACTCTTTGATCTTATCATCATAGTACCTGTCAAAGAGGTACTTCTGCTTGAAATACTTTTTGAACTGTTTCCACACAATCTGGATTTCATTAATCTTCTTCACTTGCCTGAAGTTATCCCACCATATGGATGATCTTCTAGTCAAATTGAAGATGGTTACTCTAGCCTTCATATTTCCTAAATAGTCTTGGACTTGGAAATATTTCCTCATCCCAAGAAGCCAAGCTTTAGCTTCTTGACCATTCCTCACCTCACCGTTGAAGGTAGGATGCCTTGCCTTCTTAAATTCATCACGTGAACGATTCTAGTAGCACCTCTTTCTCGTATTCTCATGAGAAGAAGAACTTGAGCCACTAGTGGCTCCTTCAGATTTAGATGACCCACTAAGATATCTCTTTCTTCCTCTAGCAGTGCTCTTACTTCCTTCTGGTATCACTATCCAGTCCCCAGATTTCATCTGCCTCTGAATGTCTGTCAAAATCTATAGCATGGATGCATTCAGCTGATTCTGTTCCTCCATCACCTTAACCAATCTTTCATTGTCTACCCTGTGACTTTGCATCTCCACCCTTAGGATTCTCATGGTGGCAGCAAAATCTGGAGGAGTATCTTGAAACCTCCTCCCATTAGACTCTGTCTCAGCATTTCCAATTCGTACATTTTCCCCCATAGCATATTCCTTCTATTCATTGGGGTTCTATGCATTGTAGCACATGTCGGTTCGCATGGCTCAGCCGAACCAACTTTACCAAACTGCACTATCTGGAATGTTTCCCTGCGACTATAGTTCTGCAAAATGTGTTAAATAAACAAAATTGTTACATAATATCAAAATAGAAACCACTTCCCCACTACCCATGGAAGTTTTCTTTGTTATGCAGCTAACAATATTTTGAAACCGTTTACCAATGACTTCGTTAACTGTTCAACTTGGCCCATTTAGGCCCTAGCGCAACAACCAACAGCTCTGATACCACTATGTCACATACCCATACCCTTATTATCATGTAGAATTAACAATTTCCTATGGGACCTTTGTCGTTCTTTGAAACACAGGGCATCGCCATGAAGCACTCCTCAACAATCATGTTCTGCTACCACGCGGTCACATCCCCTCCCGTCCACCATTCATCAATTCGACAACCTACGAAGAAAGATATTAGAGGAGATCGAATGACAGAGAAAAATCACGATGGAAATCAACGATCACCATCTGTTCTGCATCTGGGAATAGATCAACGGCAGAGAATCAACCCAAAAAAATCAACGGTTCGGAAAGCTTGAGTTTCAGAATAGGGGAAATTCAAATTTGTGGTCCCACATCCAGCATCCCGCATGCAGAATAGACCAATGCATAAAGAAAAGTTACGGAAGTAGATATCTGTGAAGCCACATCCCGCATGCAGAAAGGAAAGTTGCGGAAGGAAAACTACTGGGCACCCTATATGCAAGTTAATTAAAGCCAACATACAAAATTTTCAATATAAATTGTCAACCCAGGGAAGTCTCTTATTTCAGGGATAATGTGCATTTTATATGCTTAAACACTAAGTAGCTGATACTGTAAATGAATGACCCTACTTTCCTGTTCAACCGAACTCATCTCATAATCTACTTTGTTAGGAATTATGATCCAAAATGTAATAATTAGAAGTTTAGTTTAATAAATTTAAAAGGGCATCTACACACTCACGTGATTATGTGAGGTGTCCCTTAGTTAGTTTTGGTAACGGTAAATTAGTTGTTACTCTTTGGATATTTAAATCCTTCGAGTTTTCCATGTGAGGTAATCTTTCGGGATTTAGCCCTCACATCTCTGTGATGTAATTATTTTCCTTCTTCATTAATAAAATTATGTGTCTGAGGACACTTTGTCAAAGTGGTATCAGAGCACGCGGTTGAAGCTTGGTCTGGTTCGAACCTGGTTGGAAGGTGCTAAAGGTTGTTTGAAGAAGGTGACTTTCAAGGTTTTGGAATAGAGAAATTTTAACCGTAAGTTATTGCTTCCTATTCTTTTGGGCTGAAAAAAAAAAAAGAAAGAAAAAGAATGATGAAAAGATTAATGCTTCCTATTCTTTTGGGCTAAAAAGAATCTCTGCAGAAAATATTTTTTTATAGACTCAGTTTTTTTTTTTACTTGGAGAGAGTAAAATATTATTATTTTTTTAAGGCAAGGTTATTTAAAAATTTTGTGGAAGAGAATTTTTACAAAAAGGAAGAGACGTATAAGTTCTTATTTAAAATAAAATAAAAAATCATTCTTATTGTGCTCACTCACTGAGAGAGATAGCATAGCCGGTGTTGGGATAGAGATGTCTGGATCAGCATAAAAGAAGAGAGAAAACCAGCATTGAAACGAACCAGCAAAACCAGCGTTGAAGAGAGAAAACCAGCAGGCATTGAAGAGAGAAAACCAGCGTTAAAGAGAGAAAACCAGCAGCCATTGAAGAGAAAAAAACCAGCTTTGAAGAGAGAAAAGCAATGTTGTAAAGAACCAGCAAAACTCCAGCGTAGAAATAGAAGAGTTCACAATCTTGTGTAATTTTTTCACTTTTCATTTAATTCAATATTTATGTAATATTTTGAAAAGTGAATAAGTTGTTTTGGAGAGATAAGGTATTTTATTATTCATTTTTATTTTTGGAGATTTTTTATATTAAGAAGAAAAAGGTGGAGAAATAAACTTTTAAAAAAAGAAGAAGAAGTTATTTTTGAAGTTGATGGGACTGGATCTTGTGACCTCCCACTCAACAATATTGTATCTCTCCAATTCACCTATAAAGATTTGT
>LPNX010856833.1:278834-320743 GCA_001517045.1 Pseudotsuga menziesii
ACTTAATCTGGCTTACCTTCTTAAGAATGCAATCACAAATACCTTCTTACAATCCTTAATCTAGAATTAAAAGATTCAGGAAACAAACATCTAGATTACTTTTGCAGAAATTTAAATCCTTAATTACCAAACCATTCTAAAAGATTCAAGAAACAAACATCTAGATTACTTTTTCAAAAATTTAAATCCTTAATTACCAGACCATCTAAAGATCCATCTCAACTATCTTTATTCGACTTAATCTAGGAATTAAGTTCTACAATTATAAATGTGAAGGAATAAACTACAAGGATCTAAAGAAAACAACAATTGAAAGAACTAGGGATGAACAAGGTTGTCACAGTTATCACACGGTTGCATAAGAGAAAGTTAACCTACATAGTCGACTGTCACACCACACCACTGCAATTTATAGAGGATGCAATTACTGATCATTTAAATGAACACACAATAAATCGATGATTGTTGCAGCTTACTGTAAATAAAGGAAATTATCACAAAATCCAAACCATACAACAAAATAAATAAATTACCTAATTAACTCAGCAATCCCTGTGGGAAGGCGGGTCCAGCCTTCACACAGAGATGCTGGAAGTAGCACATGTTAAAACGTCGAGATCTGAAGAGTCAAAATCCTTGTATTAAAATGGAAGATGAACACGCAACCTCAGTCACAGCTTATAAATTTGATTAATTTTTCAACCCCTAGCTTGGAATAGTTCCCAGTATTTATACAATTACAATCATAACATCTTCCCACTATTATCGGGAAGCCATGAAGATCTCTGATCTTCAAGCTGCCCCAATTACGATAAGTTGTTACAGTCATGGCAAGATGAAAGCAAAAAATATAGGAAGGCTATTACTCGAGCCAAAAATGACAATCATGATCAATTGAGAAGATACTCCATGGATTGCAGCTATTCTTGAGTAGCGGGGCACCGTTGCCTCCAAATTTGTTGTAGCCTATTGCAGCTACCTTTGTACAGCTCACGTGGAATAGTATCCTTGGACCGCGTTCTTTGGGAAACGATGTAATGGATGGTGATCATATCAGCAATGAATGTTCATCCTTATCTTGGCATGTTCATCCCGCTACACCTGTATCCTTTACATCTCGAATTATCTTTATAAAACCACCATATGTTAGCATAATTCAAGATGTAAATCCCTGATTACAACAATCCTAAGCATTAATAAAATAAGACAATTATTAACCATACCTGTATGAATTGAGGAACTAAGTGAAGGAAAAACATCTGTTTAGTGTACATAATAGAGTAGGATAAGGCAAAAAGAGGTAGGTAAAGGTGGTCAAAAAGGGGTCACTTCTGGGCCCAACATCTCCCCCCAACTGTCCTGTTGCATGTCCCCATGCAACAATCTCCATTAGTTTGAATCTGTATCTAGTATTGTACTGCGTTCATGGAGAGAAGAAAAGTTATATGGGAATTCAGGCATTCCTTGTTTTTCCAAGAATCCCTTATGGACAAACCAATATTCCCAACACCTCTGCTCTTCTGCCTTTATTAATTAGAAGTCTTCCCTGTATGGTTTTGCAGGCCACCAGATGAGAGAAAATTTGAATTTGATTCCCAGCCAATTAACTCCACATTCCTTCATGCATCCAACATATCCCTCAACCTTGGAAAGTGCATATTTAAAATTCCTGTAATAGTAGGGATCCCTATTTCTCAGGGTTGAAGAGACAGTCTTCCATCTATGTTGGCTACCTTCCAAAGCCAATTTTTGATGCTTGGAAATCTGGATGACACAAGTAGAGATAACCTTTTCTTAAATTTCCATTATCCGTTGAGTTTGGATGGGACACGAGAGTACATTCTGATGACAAGCAAGGAGAAGACGAGGGTTTTTAGGTTCGCTTCGAATCCAATGGTTAGAGTGGGACTCATTATGAGAGAAATTTTGGAAGGATCTTTCCCACTGAACATGATTTCTAACAAAAGAGACAAAATCCCTTAGCTGAACATCACCTGAGAAAGGGATAGGAATCGAATGGCAATCCAAGGGACAAGCCAACTCATGCAAATAAAGTTCACAAAGCAAGTTCTACTACTCAAAGTTACTTTCCAAAAATGTTTCTAGGAATTTAGCTGAGGTCGCTATTTCATACGGTCTCCCTTCTTTTATAGCCCTCATTTTAAACCAAATGAACTACTCAAATAAAAACATAGGGTAAGAGGAGGATGGTACTCTGGTACCCAACAATTCCTAAGAAAGAGTATACAGCTGATATTTTCCACCTGCATGGATTTGAATTTTTTCAGCTCCTTTAACTCCTTCTGTAACTCTTCCCCACGGAGTTTCTGGGACATGAGTTCTTATGCCCACCTTTCATTCAATTCCCTAATGGTCTTCCTATGTTTAGCAAGGGAAACCATCCCTTCTTGATCCCTCTCCACCTGAGTCCTCCACTTCCTCACTTCTATTCTCATGATTGAGAGTTCTTTTGTTAGACTCAGGATTTCTTCATCTCCAGCATGTTCTTCATTATCAGAATCCAAATTGACAAAATTTTGAGGAAGTTGAGTCCATACCTTATCATCTGATGTTCCAATTTGAACATCCTGTACTGTCTACTTGGATACTTCTGAAATCACTTCCGAGGGTGTTGGTTCTTATGTAACAGCATCCCTTCCTTGAATTTCTCCTACAGCAACTTCAACCATAGGTGCCTCTGAAACAACTTCTGGGGATGTTGGTTCTTATGTAACAGCATCCTCTCCTTGGAGTTCTCCTATAGCAACCTCAGCAGCTGATTGTGAAGGTGTTGGTTCTTGTGTGACAACCTCTTCCTGAATTTTGATCTTCCCATCTGCCTCATTGTCAGCTGCATCTTTGACAAGGGGATGCAAGCCACTGGTTCTTATGTAACAGAGCCTTGCCCTTTTATTTATTCATGATGTTGGGGTTATAGAGCGGCTTCCGTGTCTTCTGCAATATGGAGTTGTTCTTCAAGGATTTCAGTGTCCCCCGAGGATTGTGATTGTATTTTTTCATCCTCCCCTAAATCCAAATTAGGAATTATATCCACTTCAGGATTGATTCCTTCTTGTTGCCTAAGAATCTCCATAGAAATTTCTAGGAATGTTGGTTCTTGTGTGACAACATCCTTTTTAACTTCCTCATTTTCCTGCTATTGGGGTTCCGTTTCTATTAATTATGTGTCCTGAGATGGTTCAGGAGTAACAGCACAAACTTCTTCGTTAAATTCAAAAATTTACAACCTCTGGTTCATCTACTCCCATTTGGGTGGCAACTTCAACGAGAATATTCAGGGATGCTGGTTCTTGTGTATCAGCACCCTGTTCTGTTAGGATATTTAGACACTTAGAAGTTAGTTAATATCAACTTGTGTAATATATCCGTTAGGTAAAAGTGTGTTTCTTTAGTATGCATTATATGCATTTGTAAATATTCTAATTCGACGGTCACTATATGTTCTAAACATAGAGTGATCTGATAGTTCAACTTCTCTTAGATCATACCTACCATTGATATGTGACTTAACACCTGATTGGTCTATGATCTCTATTTAAAGAGCTTAGAGGGTCCTTAGCTAGTTGATCGATTATGAGAAGCTCATATGTAACTTTCTTTCTTTTGCATAATAAATTGCTCCAAGTAGCTATTTGGCTGGGGCTGTGGACTGTTTCCCTCTCAACGGTTTTAACCACATGACAAACATCGATGTGTTGATCTATGATCTATTTGTGTGAAGTGGTTTCTAAAGGTTTTCGATCTTTTGGGAGTACCCTGTGTACCTGAACATGGTATCAGAGCGTTTATGAAGAGCTGCTTTCGGTTTTGATCAATATCTGGAACCCATGTTGCCGAAACTTTGAAAGGGTTTATGGTTCTAGATTTTATGTGCATTTGTGGCCTATGGGAGCTATTCCATTGCGTCTGGAGCATCGTTTCCATTGGAAAATTGTTTCTGTTTGTTCCAGAAACACCCATTTCGGCAAATCTGAAGGTATAATGCTACAGTGATGGATTTGTTCAATTTTTTTTTTAAAACTCTCATATTTTATCAATTTTATTATTAGATCTTTACTATTTTAGTCTCGGACTGTTGCCTTCCCTGGTTGCATATGCTCTTTGTCATGCACATTGCGCAATCGCGGCGAATCAAAAACAGCAAGGGAAAAAAAATTCTTGGCTTCTCGGCTACGTATGCTCTTTGTCGTGCACCTTGTGCGATCATGGCAAATCAGAAACAGCAAGAAAACTTGAAAACGTATACTTTTCGGCTAAGCTAACCAAGATCTAACCCCATTGTGTGGAAAAAGTTTTTTTTTTTGTTTTTTTCGTTTTTTTTGTGATTTGCTAAAAAAAAAAAAGGCAAGCACGGAGAACGAGAGATAAGAGTAAAAAAAAAAAAAAAAACCTTTCATCTTTCCATTCTTTTACATACCTTTTAAACTTAGCTCACTTGGTCCAAAGTTGTTTTATTCCTTAATAGGTCTTGAGTTCAAGTCTTATTAAGCTACTTTTAGTGCATGCAATTTCTATTTTCAAGTTACTTTATTGTAAAAGTGCATCTCACTAAAATAAAATAAAATAAAAAGTGAGTCACTTAAGTATTTTAATTTATTGCTGCACTATTTAAAGTAACATTATTGTAAAAGTGAACATCACTTATTCTACAAAAGTGATTCACTTAAAAGCAACTTTATTGTAAATTGATTGTCAAAGGTTGATCTTGGAAAGAGGGGGGTTCTTTTTTTTAGTTGGTCAAGTTAATATCTGCCACGTCACTATTGGGGACATCTTCAACATTTTCTTTGATCAAGCATAACTTCATCATCCAGAATCAGTTTTCAGTGTCGTTTTTTTTAAAACTGCATATTTTTTCGAGCTCTTTGTATCCAAATAGTTAGTTTTTGTTCTTTCAACCATTATTTTATAGTATGTCTGCCCTTTGTGATATTATACTTACAAGTTCTACATATTTCTCATGGAAATCTCGTATGGAGGATGTTCTGCAAAGTAGGAGACTTTTCAGGATAACCTCGGGGAAAGAAACAGAACCCACTGATGATGATAAGAAAATTGAATCGAAAAATTGATGTGATGAAGCTCGTGGATTGATTGGAATGTCAATATCTACGGATTTACGATTCCACATATCTGGAATTGATGAACCTGATATAGCTTGGGAAAAGTTGAAATCTATGTTTGGTAAACACAATGAAATTTGGGGTCATCAACTTCAGAATGAGTTGATTTCCTTGAATCCAAATGATTTTTCATGCATTCAAGATTATTTATCTAAGTATAAAACTCTTAGACTCTTGTGTGTAGAATGCAAGACTAAGAAAGAAGACAAACAATGTATTTACCATCTTCTTTCCAAACTTGGACCTGCATATTCTGTTTTTGTATCTAAATTCTACTTCATGAAAGAATCCTTGACAGTAGCTAGTTATCAAGAGCCTAGTCTTGAATCCTTTTGTGATTCCTTAATTAGAGAGAAAGATAAGCTCGTTCATCTTGGAATAATTTACAATACAGATACATCTGGGAAAGCCTTATTGTCCCAACAGAAAGAAAATTTCAAGCCTCCCAAGAAACAGAATTTTTGCAATAATAAGCCAAACAACAAGAGTCCCAAACCCTCTCATTCAACTCCTTCTTTAAAAAATGACAAAGGCTCCAAGCCAAAAGGAAAGAAGACTGAGCGTCATTGCAATTTTTGTCGGAAATATAATCATGATGAATCTAAGTATTTCAAGAAGATGGCATCCTTGGAAGCAGCAATGAAGAAGCACCACATCAGCCTAGATTCGTCTTCAGAATCTAACTCTCATGGACATGCACTTTATGCTTCTGGTTACTCTTATACTGCATCTTCTTCTTCTACTTCAAATGAATGGCTCATTGATTCTGGAGCATCTTATCATATGGCTAAGGATCAAGCCATCTTTTCTACCATGCATGAATGTAACACCAAACAAATATTTGTTGGTGATGATATATCTCTAAGTGTTGTAGGATCTGTAATAGTTCCAGTAGAAAATGGTCATTTTAGTGATGTACTATGTGTTCCAAAAATTTCCTGCAATTTTTTATCAGTCTATCAAATTACTCATTCAAGTGAAGGTAAAACTGTGACGTTTACACCTCACCATGTTGTAATCAAGGATTTTTAAAATCCTCAAAATGTCCTTGTTACTGGAACTGTTGATGATATTACCAGGTTGTACAAATTTAACAACTTTGGGTCATCACCTTTTCCTTCAGTTTTTGTTGCTCATAGTGATAACTTGAGCAAACTTTGGCATGAGCGATTTGGTCACTTAAATTATCACTCATTGCAACAACTATGTAAAGACAATATGGTGACTGTTCTTCCGATGGTATCTTGCAAGGATGGTGTTTGTTCTGGTTGTGTACTCAAAAGACATCATTAGGACGGTTTTGACAAACGTGCCTCTTGGCACGCCTCGGTTCCCTTGGAGCTTGTGCATAGTGACTTGTGTGGTCCTCTTCCATCTGCTTCCTTTTCTGGTTTCAAATATTTTTTAACTTTCATTGATGACTACTCCATACACACTTGGGTTTACTTCCTAAAACTTAAGAGCGAAGTATTTAACATGTTCTTGGCCTACAAGGCCCTTGTTGAAAAACAATCTAGTCATCAAATTATTAAGTTAAGATCTGACAATGGAGGAGAATATGTTAACAACAAGTTCACTAATTTTTGCACTGAACAAGGAATCCAACAACACACTGTTCCATATACACCACAACAAAATAGTCTAGCTAAACGGAAGAACCACACTTTAAAAGAAATGGTTAATTGTATGATTCAATCTAAGGGACTAGGTCTTCAATATTGGGCTGAGGCCATAAATTGTGCAAATTACATAGTTAATCGCACACCCACTAAAGTTTTACAAGGTATAACACCGGAAGAATCATGGAGTAAAATTAATCCAGATGTAAGTCACTTTCGTGTATTTGGTTGTGAAGCATTGGCTCACATTCCAGATGAAAAATGGAAAGCATTGTAGCCTAAAAGTGAAAAGTGCATATTTCAGAAGATGTAAAAGGTTATAGACTTCTCCAGCCACATTCTCATGATATAATCATTAGAAGAGATGTTAAATTTGATGAAAATCTCTTGGCATGTGAGCCTAACTTGGCAGGTGTTCCATCTTTGGCCTGCGAGCCTGATTCAGCAATTGTGCCTTCTTCTTCTTCTTCCAACTTCCTTGACAGGCTTCCAACTCTAGTTTCTAAAGATGACAGTGAGGATGAAAATCCACCTCCGCCTGCTCATGTTCCTCCAATTGCACCAGCACCAATACTTCCTCGATGGGTCCATTCAACATGTGAAGCAGTTGGTGATCTTGTCGGTGATCCTAGAGATCAACGTTGAACATGTTCTCAGTTTTAGTGAGCCTCTTCTCTTTTGGCTCAAGTTTCCAAGAATCATGATCCAGAAACTTTTGTAGAAGCTTTAGGAAATCCAGACTGGGATGCAGCTATGGATGAAGAATATCATTCCTTAATGGCGAACGATACTTGGGATCTTGTTCCTCTTCCAAAATGAAGAAAACTTGTCAGATGTAAATGGGTCTACAAAACTAAGTATGCATCAGATGGAAGTGTTGAAATACTTAAGGAAAGGTTATTTTCCAAAGTTTTTTCCCAAGTTCAAGGGATTGATGTTATACCAAAATCCTGTCACCATCATGCGATAAGACATTTGACATACCTACTTGCCCTGAATCCCAGCCTATGGAGTGGAAACTAAATGGTTTTTCATCAATCTGTCATACAAATTCCCAGCACCACGCATGCCCCTTTATCCAGGAGCGATACCCTTGCTTGTACTACCTTTCATCGGTTGTCCACAAGCGGTGCCACCACCCATTTCCCTTGATCCATAGGCGATTATTACCAGAACTGCTCTGTCATAGAAGGAGAAGCATGGTACCCTAGGTAAAAAGGGAAAAAGAGAAGTTTCTCCAGGCTTCTAGATGATAATCCTTGTGTACTTCCTTATCCCTACTGTTGTGGGTTGGTTGAGCTCGAGATCCCTCATCCTAGGATCTTAGAGGCCACCTCACCCACTAATTTCTCAACCATCTCTATCCGTTAAAGCCCTATAAATATGAGCTCCTATCCATGGTTGAGGAGAGAAAATTTGAAGGTATTGTTATGTTGTTGGATTGATTCTTTGCCCAAGATCATTTGGAGAGAGCATAGAGAGATAGAGTCAGAGCTTTTGGGGATGAAGAGATGGTTTCATGGATATGCATGTCAAAACTAAGTCTTGGTTGTAAAATTCTTCATATTTCTAATGCAGATTGATTTTTGTCCCACATATGATCTTGTTGTTGTGATTTCACATATATATGTTGCTAGATTCCTTAGTCACTAGCATAGATTAGTAGATCATATTCTGGTTTCTTTTATTCATTTCGTGTTGAGCTTTTTTGCAAGTACACAGATGAATTATCAAAGCCTTGTATTCTAGATATCTACAGCGTCTAGGGAGAGTCTTCAACCTCTGTCTTCTATTTGTTTTAGATCTGAACCATTCAGACCAGTGGAACACCTTGCTGTCCGTAGGAGATGAAATATTCCAGCCAACAAATCTGGGGACTCCACTGGGGAATAGAATATTCAGTTGTTCTGGTCTTCCTCATTCTGCAACTCTTGTCCGAATCCAGGCTCCATTTTCTTCAACTCTTTTCAGTCATATCTACTTTCTGATTTGTATTATTTGGGTTTGAAATTTCCAAGTTTGATCAGATCTGAGTCATTTTCATCTTTTATGCTTTGTTACCACATTCAATTCAACAGTATTTGCCTTGATCTATTCTTTTTTTACTTGATCCATCGTTATTTCTTGTTTTGGCCATCTACAGGGAACCGCGCCCATGCTGTGTACGAGGAGTGGTGCCACCGCCTGAACATAGCGAGCAGTAAGCAGTGCCACCACCTATATTTGGTTTGCAAGGAGAGGTGCTATCTTGGAAACCCTCTATCAACACCTACGAAACACAATGCCAGGTAGGCATTAGTCCAAAACTCTTTTTCCTCATTTTTCTTTGTAAAAATTTGGACTTTTGATTGCTTTCATTTCTGTTATCAGACTTGTGTTATTGAATCTAATGTATGTGGCTTGCTGCTTTGATGGTTTAAGATTGATTTGAGGTGAATTTCAAAAGTTTATGTAGTCTTTTTTATTGTTCATCTGCTTCTTGCTTGTTGGTGGTGCTTAAAGAAAGATTTCTTGTTTTCTGAAAGTTAGGGTGCTCATTGAAGTCTCTTTTCGTTGCATATACTGAAAGAAGAACACTAGATTAGCTTCTTGATTTCATTTCTTGCTTGCATAGTAAACTTCTTTTTCTTTCCTTCAAAAAATAAATTTTTTTCTTGAGATTAGGACATCATATTTGAGCGTTGGATTTGGGTTTTCTGATTGGATTTACAAGCTTTCAGGACCTTTGTGATCTTTCATCTCTCATGCATATAGGACTATCTCAATCAAAATAAAAATAAAAAATGGTAGTTTTAAGTTATATTTTCTTATGTTTTTGAGAAATTTGAAAAGTTAGAGTGCATTGGCATATACATGTGCTTGGTGTTGTTCTTTTAGGAAAAGAGATTCTCACCCTTCTCATTTTCTTTCGAAAAGAAGAATTTGGTTTGTAAAAGTATTTGCTTGTCTTTGATTTGATGTTCATGACTGTTGATTGGAATTATTTTTGGTTTTGAAACAAAAATAAAAACGCTCTCTTCCCTCCCATAAGTAGGCATACTGAACGGTAAAGTGAACATTTGCACAAGCATATTGCATGGTTTTACTTTTCTGTCAAAACATCATGCATTCATCTAACCGTACAAGTTAAAATTAACGGTAGTTATAGGTTAAAATTTACATAGTAACTTGAGTGATAGGTTAGAGATGTGTTCAGGTGTCGTAAAACGTAGGAGTTGTCGCTATTTGTCAGCATTACATTCCGAGACTCGCGCGGTTCTTCCACGTACTGTCGGTATATCGAACGGCCTTTCACGTACCCTTGAGGTATATAGAAAGGTACTTCATGTATTCGATTGTATATCGGAAGGCCCCTTGTGTATAGTTATGCATTAGACAGCACTACTACCGATTCGAGCTCCCACGTACCTTGAGTATATCAGGAGACCCCACTAGGGTACCTTATCTATCTGAGAAAATCCCTTTGGCTGTCTTGTTTGGAGCCATACACTGAAAACAGCATTCAAGGAGATTACTATGCACGTACCCTCGAGGTATTTCATGAGTGGCACCTTCTTGACAATCCTAGTAAGAGACCTAACTTTTGAACTCCTCCTGTCATTTTAAGTCTACTTGTTTTGACCTATAGTTTGAGTAGGGAAGTCTTTTGGTGTGTTTTTTTTTTTTTAGATTTTCAAACCCTAGGTTAGATAGGAACTATACAAACTGGATGAGTTAAGATAGTCCAAAAGAGTACGAGGCTTGCCACCTAATTTTATTCGTGTTTTAGGAGAAAATCCAATGGAAGCTATTGACCAGGGAGCTGCTACCACCTCTCAAGTGGGAGATAATGTGGTGGTGGAAAGTGGAGTACCATATTCTTCACACTAGCCTCCCCTGGTCCAAAAACCTTCTCGGGGAAATTCATCGTTCCATTCTCCCTTGGAAGGTCATGTTGATGATGCAACCCGTGCAGACTTTGGTCCTAATGCTCCTTTTTGGGAGACACCTATCAGAGAGGCCATTGCCTCATTTGGCACCCGTGTAAGTTCTCCTAATAGTGAAGAAGAACGCAGGCAATACCGTGCTGCTATTCTCTGTGCATAGGAGGTAGAAAAGCAGATTGATAACCTATTAGGCTCTACACCAGTACGTTCCACATCCCTTCCTGTGGGATATCATTCACTAGACAATTCTATGAGACCCATTGAACCAATTATAGATCATCCATTAAAAACCCACAACATAGGTCAAATTTCCACCCCTCTCACCTCTTATGTTATGTCTGTTCCAAATCCTCCCAGGTCTTTTGCATCTGGGGCCCAACCTTCAATTCATGTTTTGTCAGTACCTTTGAAAGTCGGGGGGCAACCCCCGGCACAACCTACGTTATCTGATACCAGAGTTGTGCCTAGTCAAGGGCAGACCTCTAACATAGAAACATCTATAGTTTTTGTCCCTCCCACCCACACTAATGTGGTAAATCCCCTATCTAGTTCAGGTCAGCCCTTGGGGGCACAACCTATTACCATTCAGTCTTCTAGTGGTTATGGTTATCAAATACCTGTAGGTAATCATCCATATAATCCTACAGGAATACCTTATACTGGAATTCCATACCCTAGTAACAATTTTACGCCATGGGGGAAACCCAACTGGTCTTACATGCCAGCCATGGGAGGGATACCTATACATACTGTGGGAGGTGCAGGAGGAATGGAGGTCCTCCCCCTGGGAGACCTCATGGTCCGGGAGGATCTGGAAACTTTCCCCCTTATGGTCCTTGAGGTTCTAGTGGTCCTGGGGGACCTGGTGGCTTTCCTCCTTATGGCTCTGGAGAGTCTGGTGGCCCTCCACCTAGTGGTTCCAGTGGCTCTGGAGGTTTACCACCTCTTGGAGGCTCCGAAGGGTCTAGTGGTCCACCTCCTAGAGGCCTTAGTGGTCCTAGCGGTCCTAATTCTAGAAATAAACACCCCATGGGCGGATCCTCCAGTGGTTCTTTCTCACAGCAACCTGTTTATCAGTCTACCTATGGCCCTACTGGTAATTATATGCCATATCAATATTACTAGTATGTGCAACCAAATAGACAGTTACCTTTCCTAGCAACTTTGGACTTGCCTAATTTGTCCAAGTTGATTAATGATCCCATTCGACATAATCCCTCATGGCCTCCCATTCCGGTAAAGTTACCATCGGATATTCCAAAATTCAATGGGAAGCAGGGTGAAGATTTGTGGAACCATGTTATGACTTTTCATTTGTGGTGTTCATCGAACTCCCTCATGGATGATTCCGTTCGGTTATGACTCTTTCAGCAAACTTTGACCGGTACGGCCGTGAAGTGGTACATTGAACTCTCACAACATTCGTTTGTGGATTTTGGCTTGTTGGCAACTGTATTTCTTACGCACTTTAAACTCCCTATCCGTTATGAAATGGGCACTGAACTTTTAACTTCTCTACGACAGAACACCTCCACCCACATTTCTGATCATATTCATGAGTGGAGAAGGTGAAGAAGTCTTATTAAGGCCCCTATTCTGGATGAGTTGTTAGCTGATTGGTTCACTAAGTCCTTGCTGCCTCCGATTGCCCGAGATGTGGCCATGGGCAGTTTCGTTACTGAAGAGTGGGCTATTAGTTAGGCTCAGTACCTAGAATTGGTCTATTCCCAGTCCGAGACTCTTTATGACCTGATTCCTCAAGCTCCTCGCCCTAGCACTGACCCTGCCAAGCCACCAGCAGAAGTACCTGTTGATGGGGTTGTTGGTTCAATCCAGTGCCCATCCGCAGTGAAACCTGCAAAGAAAACCCAAACTGTTGCTCCTTCGACTCCTAAGGTTTCTACCAAGGTCAATTCTATTCAAAGTACTCAACCTTCGGGTAATAAAAAGTAAGGTAAAAATCGAAATAAAAAAACTGGAAACCAACAAGAGACCCCACGATCAACCAATAATGACAATGACAAAGGGAAAAGGAAGGCTAAATATCCTTGTCTGTTATGCGGTGGTGACCATTTTTGAAAGGAGTGTCCCCATCGAGATGAAATCTCCCTGTTTCTAAAGTCTAATCCCGCACCTGCAGTACTTACGGATCCCTTTCCCTCTCAACAACAACTGGTATACCACATGTCTAACCAGGGTAACTCTAGTTCATCAGAGGAAATTCATATGATGTCTTCAGATACCATCCATCTGCAAACTCAAAGCCAGAATTATGATAAACCCGCAGATAAGAAAGAAGATCAATCTTCTTCAGGGAAATCTCCCTCTACTAGTTCTATGGAATCCTCGTCTATTGTTCCCCTATCTATCGAGAAGACTACTCTTGACATGATTTTGCGCCCACCAAAGAGTACTCTTTGGAAGGTTGTCTTTAATCCCAATGCCTGAGCTACTTAATTCTATAATTTAGTTGAAGATCTCGCTCAGGCACCTTGTGCGATGTCTACCCTAGAAGTACTCCAAAGTTGCCCCACACAGCGCAAGAACTTGTTGACCGCTTTAGGAGCTTTAGACCTGGATAACACTAACTTGATTCACTTCAATGTTGAGAACTATAAACCTAGATTACCACATAAACTCATTTTTCAGATCATTACGAAAGTAGTGGGAAAGAAAGTCTTTCGAACGGTACTAGATGAAGGAGCTTTGACCTCGGTCTTATCTCTGACTTGTTGGAAAGCTCTTGGCTCTCCCGAGCTTGTTACATCACCGATGACCCTTAAATCCTTTGATGGACGGGGTTTCCAACCCCATGGTCTCATATCAGCCCTCACGGTTGAGCTGCGGTGCAAAATCATTTCCATCCAAGTAGAAGTGGTCGATGCCCCTTTGGATTATAACCTCCTTTTAGGAAGGAATTGGTTCTATGCCATGACTTCTGTTGCTTCAACAGTGTTTAGAACAGTCCAATTCCCACATCTTGGGAGAATTGTTACCATTTACCAGCTTGATTTATGTACACCGAATGTTACTACTTCCATGGCTAATAACATCCCCATGTTAGGTCAGTCCCCTCCTCCTTACCAGTCGATTGGGGTAGGTATGCTGAAGGATTCATCCCTTGTGGAGATTTTTCTGTCTACTCCTTCTAGCACGGATACTGCAACAGTACATATGATCACCTCATTTGATTTTGAGCCCAAGGGAAAAAATGTCGTTGAGCCCGCACGAAGCTATGTATGATACCATTCAAACTTGTTTTGATAATCACACTGATGACCTTCATTTAGTGGCTTCGGATCCTTACCATTTACTGTACTAGTTAGAACCTTCTCTTCTGATTCTAGATTATCTCTCTAAGTCTTTTCCTTCTAACGAGTCCATTATAGAGATCATGAATATGGATGAGCCCATTTGAGAGGACCACCATCATAGAACCATGTTCCTCCCCAATACCAGTTCAGGAAGCTATGATTTTGCATCCTTGTTTCCTACTGATATTGTCAATGTTCCGCAAAGTCCTATATTGTTGCAAGACACAGATTTTGAAGGAAACCTTTGCAACATTACTCAGATGAACCCAATTGACATATCAACCAAGGCCGATGTTATTAATCATGTTCATGTTGGGAAGAACTGCTCCACAAATGAATCTGAAGCATATAAGGCACTTTTTAAGGAATTCCGTGATATTCTTTCCTGGTCCTATGAAGAGATGTCGGGGATTGACCCTTCCATTGTGGTCCACGAGATTAAAACTTATCCCACAGCTAAACCTGTCAGGAAGAAACTTAGGAAATTCCATCCTAGGAAGGCCACAGATATTAAGGTTGAGATTGAGAAACTTCTGAAAGCTACTTTTATTTATCCTTTACCTCTGATGGAATGGATATCGAACGTTGTCCCTGTCAATAAAAAGCAGGGCACCATTAGAGTCTACATCAAATTTAGGGATTTAAATAAATCTTGTCCCAAGGACAACTTTTCTACCCCGCATATCGATCATATTATCGACAAATGTGCTGGAAGTGTCATCTTTTCATTCATGGATGGCTTCTCCAGCTACAATCAGATTGAGATATTGCCCTCCGATCAGCATAAGACGGCATTCACTTGCCCATGGGAAACCTTTGCATATAAGAAGTTACCTTTTGGCTTGAAAAATGTTGGAGCCACGTTCCAGCATGCGATGTCCTATGTGTTTCACGACGTTAAACATATTGTTGAACCGTACCTTGATGACCTCCCTACTCATTCACAGCGACTGGAAGACCATCCTGGCCATCTTAGAGACATATTCCTGAGATGTCGTCATTATAATATACGGCTCAATCCACATAAATGTGTTTTTTGTGTTGAGACGGGATGTCTGCTTGGCTTTGTGGTATCCAAAGATGGCATCCGGATCGATCATTTGAAAATTGCCGCTATCATTAATCTACCAACCCCAACCAACATCCTTGAACTCCAAAGTTTGCAGGGGAAGGCAAAATTTCTCCGCCATTTCATGTGCAATTTTGCTGAGAAAACACATGGTTATATGCGTCTCCTCAAGAAGAACACTCCATTATTCTAGGATGACCAAGCCCAACGTGCCTTTGATCATCTTAAGCACGCTCTGATTCATTCACCCGTGATACACCCCCCAGATTATTCAAAGGAATTTCTCTTGTATATCACTGCCTCCACTACTACCATCGCCATGGTTGTAGTGCAGGACAATCTCCACGGTCAGGAGCATGTGATTTATTACACTAGTAAGAATCTTATTGATTCTAAAACCCGTTATTCACATGTGGAGAAGCTAGCTTTGGCCATGGTCATTGCTATGCAAAACTTTCATCACTACATTCTACTTCGCACTACCACCGTATTGGCATACCAGAACCCAATGTACTACATTCTGACTCATCAGGTACTTGGGGGAAAGTACTCCCATTGGATTGTCATCCTTCAGGAGTTCAATCTCAAGTTTTCCAACGCTACATCAAAGAAATCCTTGTTTTTTGTTGAGCTTATGTGTGACCTTCGCTATGTACCATGGAATCTGAGCCCAATGATTCATTTCCAGATGAATTCCTGTTCCTAATTAGCACTACTGATCCTTGGTATGGAGATTTGCTAATTTATCTCCAGACCCAGCGTTTTCAGTCGCATCTATCTCACGATGATCGTCATCGCATCTGCAACATGCAAAGTACTATCTTATCTTAAATGATACCTTGTATCGATGTGGGATTCATTCCATTCTTCGGCAATGCCTCACTCATGAGGAGGTTGAAAACGTGTTGAATTATTTCCACTCTGGAGCATGTGGCGGTCATTTATCTGGGATGTCTATAGCCCAGAAAATCCTTCGCGCTGGCTATTTCTGGCCTTTTATCTTCAAAGACTGTCATGAGGCTGTTAAGAAATGCCCACCTTGCCAACATTTTTATCCCAAAAAGTGCACACATCCTGCTCCGCTTCACCCCGTCATTGCCATTGGCCCTTTTTCCAAATGGGGGATTGACTTCATGCATTGTAAGCCTACCTCAGCCAGGGGGCAAGGTTACATCATCATAGCCATGGATTATTTCACAAAATGGGCTGAGGGCATGCCTACATATGCAGAAGATGGTAATACTGCCGCTCTCTTCATGTTCAATCATATCATAGCTAGATTTGGAGTTCCGTATTCCATCGTCACTGATCACGGATCTCATTTCCATAATCAAATGATGGAGGAATTGAGTTCCAAGCTAGGTTTTTGCCATGAAAACTCTACGTCGTATTATCTGCAAGATAATGGTTCCATAAAGGAAGTGATATTTTTGTACATAAATAATCTGGATGAGACTCATAGAGATGTTGCCTTGGCTAATGAGGCACATAAGAAATGCATCAAGGCGCAGTACGATAAATCCGTCCAGCCTCGTGTTTTCAACGAGGGTGGCCTAGTTTTGACTTATGACCAGAGATATGACAAGCTAGGGAAGGGTAAGTTCGAGTCCATGTGGTATGGACCTTTCGTTATTTCTAAGGTGTTAGAGAAAGGAGCCTATGAGTTAGTTGATTATGATGGAATCCCTTTGGGGAAACCTCGCATTGGGTTGTACCTGAAAAGGTACTATGCCTAGGTTTTCTTGGATGGTATCTTGTATATATGTATATTGATTGACTTTCAGTGTGCTTTCAGTATTTTCAATATGGTTTTGAGTTTTAGTGTCTGCATCTATTTATACCATGTTTTGGTCATGCAGATGGCTTTCTACGGCTTCGTTGATGGTGCTTGTTGCCACACCTTGAATCTACCCTCGGTTGCTTGGGTTCTCTATTCCCCAGCTGAAGATCTGGTCAATTCAGGAGTGGTTTGTTTAGGTCCCGCTACTAATAACATCACCGAATATGAAGCAGTCATCAGTCTTCTTACTGAAGCTACCTCCCAGGATGTTTGTGATCTAGTAGTTTTGATGGACTCTCAGCTCATGGTTTGTCATTTAAACCATGTCTACACCATTAGGAACCCGATGCTCCTCCGCCTCTTTCAGAGGGTACATTTGTTAGAAAGATCATTTGGAACCATTACCTATAGGCATATCCCTAGGGAACATAATGTAGTTGTTGATTCATTGGCTAATTACATCCTAGATTGGCATATTGCCCATTCATGACGTTAAATCAAACATGGTATATTGTAAATAAAAATTTAAAGACACATAGAACTCATAGAAAATGCATTTATCCATTTGAGACATATAAACACCGTGTAAAAGTCTGTATATATATATATATACAAAAAAAAATTACAAAAATATGTCCCGAGACCTCATCTGAAGCACGTAGGCTTTCAAGCAAAATCATCATACAAAAAATCCTGAAGCTATAATATTTCAGTATACATGTCTCATCCACTAATGGTGCTCATGATAGCACATCACTGCTCGAGCCACCCTACGTAGTAGCCTGCTGAATCAGCCTGGTACTCCCACCATAGATATCTGATATCTAGTCGGGAGGTAATCTATATCAGCATCCGGGATGTCCAGAGTCAACCTCTCTAGGTTCTCCTCCAGCTCCCCGATGATATCATCACCTTGTGGCACGAAGCAAGCTCCAGCTCACCTGTCTAATGGAGATGCTCCTCCAGGCCTCGTTGCTCCAACATCTGCATGAAGACAAACAGGTCTCATCACTTATCATAAAAAATAAAAAACATAAAAACATTTTCCATTGTTAGGGTTTCTTGCTTCTTACCAATGTCACCCCACTGCCCTCCAGGTGGGAGTGGTAGGTCAGGATCACCTATAAAATATGTGCCTCCATAGGCATAGTCCTCAACCATGAGTATCTGATCCTGCAGCCATCTGAAGAACGAATCACTGAACTTCACTCTACCCCTACCCACTCTTGTGCGAGCCATGACCTGGACCCACCTCAGCATATGGGGGTCCCATGCTCTCAAAATCTAGAAAGTCACCTGGGTCCTCATCTGTGGGACCCGCTCAAAGAAGAAGCAAGCTAAGATAGAACCAAATCCGAATTGCTTACGCTCTCCCTGCCGACATTTAGTCAACTGATCCTTGAAGATTGGAAGCAATGCTTCTGCCCAGTTGAACACCGTAGGTGCCATAGCCTCTAGGGCATACAACATATGTGCCCTAGAATCCTGATGCACACCCTGGCTCCATGCCACCCTCTGCATGGTGAACAGGACAATCCGTAGAGCCCTGTCTGTCACTACCCTAATGGGGATTTTCTTCCCCGATGTACCTATACCTGGTACACAGTGCCGATCTATGAGCTCTCTAGTGGTAATATCCCCACCACGGGAACCTGTCAGTGAGATGGGGGCACCCCATCTCGATAGGCCAGTCAGGAAGTAGATATCCTCTACCTCCACTGTAAGTATGTGTGGCCCCACCTCAAAATACTGTTGTTCTGGATTCCACATTCTTAGTATATGTTCCAATAATCTCTCATGGGACACCATGCTTGGTGTCCAGAAGAACTTTAAGAGCCCATAGTCCCAGAGTGCGGTGATGTAAACCACATTCCTTTCAGCAGCAGCATCCTCGTCATCATGTGTTCTTTCCCTCCATATCACCATATTTTGGACACCTAGACCTGCCAAAAACAACAATGGTATGCATTAATATCATCTTTGAGTCATTGCAAATAAAAATAATGAATAAATTTTGCCCATATCATTTGTTTAACTTCTCCACGGCCGGCACCGCCTGTCCACCGTATTCTTGGCGCGGTTCTCGGGTGGTACCGCATATCCCGTAAGGGTAGCCGTGGTGCCCACATATTGGATTTTAGGGCTTTCCAAATAGGCCCAAAACCCCACCAAATCCCAAAATAGAAACTATGAAATGAAAGATAAGGGTCTTAGCTGTTACCTGCAACTGACGAGACTAAAAACAAACGATGGAAACTCCCGGTATCAGCTGTGGAAGATCTGGCTAGAAAATGCTCCAAGTGCTCTCTGCTAGAGGTAAATAGTGAAATGTTTTGATTTTTTACTATTTACTTGCCTTATATAGACATTTTTTGGGTCTAACTTACTATAGTTTTGATATTACATCATGTTCTGGTCGAAATCTATTTTTCATAATCCCTTAATCTTGATTTTGAATGCATTTAACACTTGTTTATGAGTCGTCTGCAGGTTGACTTTAGTAAGAATCTTTGGAAAGTTTGTTTATGGCTTTTTCGTACTTTCACAAAATGGAAAAGGTCATCGAGCATTTATTAAGACACTTTGTCACGCTCGTAAAAATCTAGTATCAAATTTCCGAGTCCAATTCAAGTTTCTTTCCAGGCTCGTAAAATACAACATTGTGTAAAGAAGCATCATGGAGTTCTCTTTAAACCCTTTTCAGGCTCCCTAAATACGAAAAGATTGTTGAGTGATCTTGTCTTATTCACGCTCATTAAAGTATTTGAAGAGTTGTCCGTCCGATAGTAGGTTATCTCTTTCTCGGTTTAGATAGGACTATTTACGAGAAAGGAACACTCCAGCCAATCATAACTGGAAGAGTTCTCTAAGGTATGATTTTACACTTTTTGGGGCCTTAGAGACTAAATCATACGAAAAAGGACCCCCATGAATTTTCCTTCTTAATTCGTTCAGACTCTCTAAACATGAACAATAGTGAGTTTTATTTCAGTGGACTCGTTAAATTAAACATTGAGAGACCCATTTTGGGAATGAACCCCTCCTCTCTCAGGTTTGTAAAACATATGAGACTGGACTTGTCTTCTGACAAGCTATATCGAGTGTTTGTTACCCTCTTTGAACTCGTAAAACCAAAAAGAGGAACTCATCGATCATGATGGGGAAAATGGGAAGGGAATCATTTTGTAAATAATGGCAGTTGTTTGTCGTTACCTTTGAACATGGAACTTTTCTGTGCAATCATGTCAATCAATTGGATATTCAGCTGATCTCCATGACAATCCACTTTCATGAGTCATGTCAATCCTTTGAGTCTTTCAAAATAATGCATTGTCTACTATCACATTGTGTATCTGTCCTATCTAGTCATGCTGCCAAGTCATTTTGTCATGCCACCCGATGTTCAAAGGAGATCTGAAGAATTTTTACCTTTGCGGTCTACACAGTCTTTGTGTCAGTGTCTTTGAGTCAGTCATATGGTTACTACATTCACATCATTCTAGAACTATGTTCTGAGTTTCATGTCGTCGATGTGGGACTCATCATGGCCCTCCTTCGACGAGACTATTCCCGTCGACATAAGCTCATCATCTTGGAAATAGTCTTAGAACCAATATTTAGTACCTTGAGATCTGTATGCCTTAATGACAGATTCTCTCGCTCTTGACATAGGTTCACATCATTGACCTTTGATCGATAGAATCGACTGGGTGTTCGACATCAAGACATCTATTCTCACTCAATAGATTGTACTAGGGTACCTTGGGAATCATTGACATTAATGGTGATCTCCCTCACAATTGTTAACAGTTCACATCATTGGCCAATAATCAAGTGGTTTCTACCATGTTCAACTTCAGATCATTGTAATCACATGGATAGAATCGTACTTTGTGGAAGACAAGACGAATACCCTGGGCATTTGTTTAAAATCTCTCATTTCTTTTTTCCCTAGGTTGCGATGGAGTTTTGTATATCTAGCATGGATCCACATTTGTATGGTCGTGGCTATGCTCAAATTTGCATCTGTATGACATAGATCTACGTTGTATGTCCGGTATCTATGTCCAAGTTTGATTCCTCTATCACATGGATCTACGTTGTATTCTAGTAGCCATGCTTGTTTATTCCACTCATGGATCTGCCTTGTATTGGTCTACAGTTATGAGTTTGGTTACTTGTGTCTATGAGTCAACATACTGATGTACTACAGATGCCTACTTGACTGCATACTCCGATCGAGCTGACATTTTCATCTCCTGGTGACGACTTGTTCTCAAAGCTCTCGTTTATCGTATCACTCTAAGATTCATGCTTTGGGGGGCATCCTGTTATATAAAAATCTTGTCACCATCATGTGATAAGACATTTGACATACCTACTTGCCCTAAATCCCATCTTCTGGAGTGGAAACTAAATGGTTTTTCATCAATCTGTCATACAAATTCCCAGCACCGCGCATGCCCCTTTATCCAGGAGTGGTACCCCTACTCACACCACCTTTCATCGGTTGTCCACAAGTGGTGCCACCACCCATTGCCCTTGGTCCATAGGCGGTTATTATCAGAACTGCTCTGTCATAGAAGGAGAAGCACGGTACCCTAGCTAAAAAGGGAAAAAGAAAAGTTTCTCGAGGATTCTAGATGATAAGCCTCGTGTACTGCCTTATCCCTACTGTTGTGGGTTGGTTGAGCTTGAGATCTTTCATCCTAGGATCTTAGAGGCCACCTCACCCACTAATTTCTCAACCATCTCTATCTATTAAATCCCTATAAATATGAGCTCATACCCATGGTTGAGGAGAGAACATTTGAAGGTATTGTTATGTTGTTGGATTGATTCTTGGCCCAAGATCATTTGGAGAGAGCATAGAGAGCTAGAGTCAGATCTTTTGGGGATGAAGAGTTGGTTTCATGGAGATGCATGTCAACACTAAGGCTTGGTTGGAAGCTTCTTCATATTTCTAATGCAAGTTGATTTATGTCCTACATATGATGTTGTTGTTGTGATTTCGCATATATATGTTGCTAGATTCCTTAGTCACTAGCATAGATTAGTAGATCATATTCTGGTTCCTTTGATTCATTTCGTGTTGAGATTTTTTGTAGGTACACAAGTTAACTGTCAAAGCCTTGTATTCCAGATATCTACAGCGTCTAGGGAGAGTCTTTAACCTCTGTCCTCTATTTGTTCTGGATCTGAACCATTCAGACCAGTGGAACACCTTGCTGTCCGCAGGAGGTGAAATATTCCAGCCAACAATTGACTACAATGAAATCTTTGCTCCCATCGCAAAAATGAATTCCATCCACCTTGTTCTTTCCCTTACATCCTTACATAACTGGGAAGTCCATCAAATGGATGTCAAGTCTTCCTTTTTACATGGTGATTTACAGGAGGAAATTTACATGGAACAACCTCTTGGATATGTTCAGTATAACTCTAGCCTTGTTTGTCTCCTTAAGAAATCCTTATATGGCCTTAAGCAAGCTCCTAGAGCTTGGTATGCCAAAATGGATGGCTTTCTTCTTGACACTGGATTTTCTAGATGCCATTCTGACCCCAATTTCTATACCAAGAAAGTAGGAAACCATCTCATCATACTTGTTCTTTATGTTGACGATCTTATCCTTACTGGTAGTGACCCTAAACTTATAACCCATGTGAAATCCAATCTTAAGAAAAATTTTGAAATGTCAAACTTAGGACATTTGCATTATTTTCTTGGTCTCTAAGTCTTGCAAACCAAAGAAGGAATATTTCTTTCCCAGTAGAAGTATGCTTGTGACCTTCTTCGTCGCTTCCACATGGAATATTGTAAACCAGCCCCTTCTCCCTTTCAGTCTGGAATCAAACTTTCTACCATTTGTACTTCCCCTAAACTAGATGCCACCTTGTATTGCCAGCTTGTTGGTAGTCTTTTATACTTGACTCATTCCTGTCCTGACCTTTCCTTTGTCGTTGGTCGTGTTGCCTGTTATATGCAAACTCCTCATGAAAGTCACTGCAAAGCAGCAAAAAGAATACTTCGATATATTCGAGGTACAATTTAGTTTGGGATTCATTACAGTATAGGGGGGAAACCTTTGTTGGTTGGTTTCACTGATTCATATTGGGCCGGAAATCCTGATGATCGAAAGTCTACTGCAGGTTATGTTTTCAGTCTGGGATCTGGACCTGTCACTTGGGCTTGTAAGAAACAACAAGATCTTGCTCTTTCTTCAGCAAAAGCAGAATATCGAGCCGCCGTTAATGCCAGTCAAGAAGCTTTATGGCTTCGCTAGATCCCTTTAGAGTTTGGATTCGAGCAGTAGCAACCTACTCCACTTTGGTGTGACAATCAAGATGCCATCAAGCTTTCCAAAGATCTAGTTCTACATCAACAAAGAAAACACATTGAGCTACACATGCACTTCATCAGAAATCTTGTTCATGATCGTGTTATTGTCAAGTTGCAGACATCTTCAACAAGTCTCTTACAGCAGCGAAGTTTTCTAAACTTTGGTCTATGTTATGAGTTCAAGAATGTGTCCTTAAGGGGGAGATAGGCTCTAATGCCTCCTTCCTTCTCCTAATAGTGTCACTTTTGTAAATCCTTCAATCCTATCCCAAGTTGTTCTTAAGGGGGGATGTTAGGATATTTAGACACTTAGGAGTTAGTTAAGATCAACTTGTGTAATATATCTATTAGATAAAAGTGTGTTTCTTTAGTATGCATTAGTATGCATTTGTAAATATTCTAATACGATGGTCATGATATGTTTTGGACATAGAGTGATCTGACGATTCAACTTCTCTTAGATCATACCTACCATTGATGTGTGGCTTAACACCCGATTGGTCTACAATCTCTATTTAAAGAGCATAGAGGGTCCTTGGCTAGTTGATCGATTATGAGAAGCACATATGTAACTTTCTTTCTTTTTCATAATAAATTGCTTCAAGTAGCTATTTGGCTGGGGCCATGGACTATTTCCCTCTCGAGGGTTTTAACCACGTGACAAAGATCGGTGTGTTGATCTATGATATATTTGTGTGAAGCGGTTGCTCAAGGTGTTCGGTATTTTGGGAGTACCTTGTGTACTTGAACATGTTCAACTTCATCATCATCCTGCTACTAGGGTTCCATTTCTATTAGTTTTGTTCCCTGGGACGGTTTAGGAGTCATGGCACAGACTTCTTCATTGAAATCAGGAATAATTTCATCCTCTGGTTCATCTGTACCAATTTGGGTGGAAACTTCAACAGGACTATTTGGAAATGTTGGTTCTTGTGTATCAGCACCATGTTTATATACTACTTCCCTTTACTGGAGTTGCTCTTGGGGATCTTCATGTCCTTTTTCTTCCACAGCTGCAGGTACGGGTTGTTGTGTCCCAAAGGCACAAACTATGACTTTGTAGCCTGACTGGTTAAATATTTCTCCACACACAAGGCAGACCACTCTTTCTTCCTCCTCACCATCCTCGGCAAGAGGTGATCCTTCTAATCTATCTACAGCTTCAACCAGTGTGTGCAACTTCCTTTATACTTGCTTTCTGCATGCTTCCTTCCAATTTTATATTTCTTTCCGAAGTGATTGTACTTCCTCTTTTAATAGACCATTTTTGTACAAAATCCCTCAATTTGAGGTTCTTCTCCAGCTGGTTCCTGTGGGGCATCATTTGCTTTGGGTCTCAGAATGGGGAATTCAATCTATGCTTCTAGGGTTTCCCATCTTGCTCGTGCTGCTTCAGCTGCTATAATTGACCTGGTTCTTTTTGTTCTTATTGGTGGTGATTCCTGTATTTCTTCTTTTGATCTCCTTCTTTTCCTCTGTGGTGCAGGAATCTCTAGATTTGCAACTGATGTGGAAGGGATATCTTCTGTCTCAACGTTTTCCTGTTCTTCTTCAATCAAATTTCCCCCGCATTCAGGTGAATATTCAATGGTCAACACCTTTGTGTTTCCTTCTGTTATCATGGCTCTAACATCCTCGGCTTCAACTGTGGCAGCATCTAATGCTGCTCTAGCTTCAACCTCTGTTGTCAGAGCTTCCATATTATTTAATCTCTCCACAGGGTTTTCTCGTGCATTTTCCTCCAATTCTTCTACTTGGTCATCTGACTAATCATCCGATCTAGTCTCATTTCCCCCCCAACTAAATTGGAGGGACTCCTATCCTCCTATTGCTCCTCATCTCCCCCCAACTGTACATTTGCATGCTCCTCTAGATTTTGAACAGCCCCCAAGAGTATAGGTACTGCTACTTCTTCCTCTATTGGAACACCAGGAAAAAGGGTGGGTTCCTGGTTTATCTAAATGTTGGGCTTAGGGAAGACCTGGGTTCTTATACTTTTATCTTCGCACCAACAAAGAGACCCACAGTTTTGGCCCTTTCGGCAACAACCTACGAAGAGGTTGCAGTCTCACCCGAAACAGCTATGGGGTGCCGCAAAATCAGGTTTCTGCAGGAGAAAGAGGGATATTACTGTACCTTTAGCCTTAACAAGGAATAATTATGCAATACAGAGCTTCGCAGTTTAGATAAAAAGACAGTTTCTTGCTTAACCCTTAACTGGGAATTCACAGCGAAGTTAATACTTAACAATTTATCTTACTTTATCATTCACCTACTTATCAAATGTAGAAAACATAACAGGAACAAAATAACAAGAGCCACCACAACACAAGATATACGTGGTTCACCCCTAGTGTAGGGGCTACATCCACAGAACTACGTTTATATTCAACTCTTTACAAACACACAGTTTCGATCTGCGCACTCAGCTGCTGATCTTCTCAACAACCCAAAACTACGCACTTAGCTGCAGAACCTTTCCTCCAAAACCCTTTGTGCACTCAGCTGCAGAGGTCATCCACGCACTCAGCTAGGACTTAGCCATAAACCCAAAAATAGACCTTAGCTTCTTCGCATCAAATTATCATCATAACAAAAATCCTTCGAAAAGGCTCTTTTCTCCATTACATAAGTGCCTATTTATACAAGTGCACTATTACAATACCATGGGTTTAAACCATGGGCTTAAACCCTGGGTTATTTACAAAAAGAGGGGCTTCGACCCAACCCCGAAACCCCTAAGACTATTTTGGACCGCAACTCCACTTACAAGCTTCACACCAAAACCGCGAAGTTGCCAAAAATAAGGACCTTCAAGGTCCGAGCCCCAACAGGCCCCTAAGACTCACCAGTGTCCCGTCCTGGGACACTCTGCTGCTTTTCTAGTGGAAGAATCTTATTGGTGAAGATAGTAAATTTCTTGTTGAGGCTGCGCATGATATCTTCGGCTGCTTTCTCCTTCTCTACTATCTCCTGCAATGTTGCTGCAGATGCTTCGTTGGCCATTTCCTATGCAAACAAGTCATACTCCTTCAAAACTTTGAGCTGGTTGTCCGCAGCAGTGCTCAACTCCAAGGCCTCATTGATAAGGGGCTGCACATAGTTCACCAACAGTGTTTCTTTCCTTTTACAGGACTCAATTTCTCGCTGGAGCTCATTGCTATGCTTTACCTTAAGCATCTTCTGCATAGGAGGCAATGTCTTGATTTCCACTTTGACTGCGTCCAGCTCTGGTTGTCGTTGCTTGATGGTTTATTGTAGCTTTTCTACCTCTGGGTTGTCCTACAAGTTTTCCTAGGCCTTGACACTTTTGTCTAGCAGCTTTGATGTGCTACTCACAAGATCTGAGATCTTCGTTGCTGAGGCTTGAATATCTCTACGATGTTGTTCCCTAACCTCTGGTGGACTCTCAGGAATGAGGCAAAGCTGAAGCTCCGCAATCTGAACCTCATGTTCTGTTTTCAGCTTCTCTACCTGGCTTTGAGACTATTGTGCATAGTCTTTCAGCTTAACTATTCTTTGCTCCGGGTTCTTCTTCAGCCTACATGTCGAAGTCAGGGAGACTTCGACATGCCTCATCCAATACTCACGCCAGTGCAGCCTACTTGCTTTTAGCTTCCCTCTTTTTCTATTCAGCTTCTTCCAACTGCGCTGTGAGGCTCTCACTCTGCTTCATGGTATTTTCCAACTACATGTGTGAGTAGCTTTTGCGTTCTTGGATCTCGTTCATGATTTCCAACTGACAAAGATGCAGCTCCGGCATAGACAACTTGGCGTAGTCTATCTCAACTGTCATACTCATCTGCGATCGAGATGCTGCATCAGTTATTGTGAGGGCTGCACTTGGTACTTGCCCTCTGTTGTTTCTGGCTGGCCATTGCCTCGTATCTGGCTACACACTTGCTGGGGTACTACTTGCTATGGCTCCAGTTTCTGTTCTTTCCGCTAACTCCTTCAGTTCTATAATTCGTTGTGCTATGCCAGCGAGCGTGTCAAGATGTGTAGCTGCAAATTTTGCCCACTTGCTGGATAATAATTCTGTGGACTTTGTCAAAGCCTGATCAAGATATTTAATCGTCAAAGCGAGCCCTTCAACGATATTCTTGCCCTTCGATGCCTTAGCTTTCTTTCTGGGTGATTAGGGTCAGAAATTGTCTTTACTGATTCCTCTTCTTCTTCATCAGCTCCGTCATCATCACCATGCTCATCTCTGCTCTACTGTGACTCATCTTGTTCTTTGCTTTCTTTTGGTGGGTCACTCTACAGTGCCTGACTAGGACTTGCTCCCATGTCTGTCACCGGGGGGATTGGTATGTTGGGCCTTGTTCCTGCATCCTTCATCCATTCAACCGACCACTGCTGAACTACTGCAGGGATGTCTTCCTGGGTCACCACATATGGTGACTTCTAGCATGTATGCTTATCATCTGCGCAGGCTTGAATGAAGACATTGTGCATGTCAGACTTGAAGTTGGCCACTCCAGTGTACTGAGAAAATATCTCATTACTGAGCCGCAGCGTTTTTAGGATCTCATATGAAATATTCATTGCATAAAAGGCAAACACGTAGTTCATCATCTGTTGCAAGGCCTTATCCTGCGAGACCCAAAGAGATGCATACCTTGCTACGCCATGCATCTCCAGAGGCACATCAACAAACTGTGCCTTGGTAGGCTCTCTCCATCCTACCAGTGCAATAAGCACTAACAACCATGAGTAATGAAAGGGTCTACCTTTCTCCTGTGCATCGTGGACATCTTCAAGGAATTCCCTAGCAATGTACTATGCCCATTTGTAACTGTAGCCTTCGGCACAGTTCACAGCAATACTGACAATCGGGGCAGGTACTTCATTCGGTCTACACTTCCGCATTAATTTGCATGCTAGGAGCTCTGCGGTGAAGTGAATTTTTTGGTGCCAAATTGTCAAGGTTTGATACCCTCGCTTTCCTTTCGTCAGGCTGAAGCAGTCCTTCATGTGCTGTGCCAGCTTCATGTTTTCCGACAAACTCAATCCCAAGATCAGGCCCTTCCTTCGGCAAGCCTGTAATCCTATGAATCATTTCTCCATCAATATCTATTTTCTGGCTTCCTATCCATAGGTTCCCATCATGTACCAATGCCAATAGCTTCTTGACCACCACGGTAACCTGCGTGCTGCAACTGAAGTGGGGGACATTTAGCATCTTCAAGAATCCAGCTTGCTCCAAGCTAGCAGCCCACTGTTTCACTTCCAGTAGTGTCGTACCGGCCTCCGGATAATGGACAGAGTGCAAGTATTTTCCAGGTGCAAACTGATGAAATTTTCCACGATCATTCATATCGTGGTCTACGTACTTGAGCTAGTCTATTTTCCCTGTCATTGTTCCAACCAACTTCACACCCTGTGGTAGCGAAGGGGTGCGTAACATGAAGTTGGTTGTCCATCGAGGTGGCTGAACTCCTAGTCGAACAGGCAGAAGATATGGTGGACGCTACGGTGAAACGTTCTCATCCTCACCGAAGTCTTCAAAACCTTCAGGTGGGAGCTCTGCAGAACCAGCAGGATTCATCTCGGGATCCTCCAGTGTCTTTCCTAATGGCTTGTGTCTTTCTTCATTCCGCTTAGAATGAACTTCTGCCTTAAATTTATTTCTGGTTGATCATGTCTGCATTAGCTGATTCAGTGCTGGGGGAGTTTCTTCGTGAGGTGCAGATGCAGGTGGATTGCTCATAATGTTCTGCAGACCCCTCTGTCTAAATTCTCTCAACAATTCCTGGACTTCGTGATCAGTTGACATGGACTCAACTCAAGAAAATGCGTAATGCGAAATTCGCAGGTCTGGGTGTCTTCTTATAGAATCCAACAACCAAATATGCCATAACTATGCATTAAAGACACCAAATCTGACAGAGCTACTGTAGATCTTGTCCAAACGACGCTAGATTTCTCAAAATCTCATCATTACAGGTAGTTAATGCAGTTAACGTACCGGTGTCATCAAATCTGATTTTTTCCAATAGTCGCATTTTAAGCTTCGACACACCTTTCTTCTTTAGCAAAACCAATAAATTTGGCTTCGCCACAATAAGGACCTTCGACATACTACATACCTTCGACACATCCTGACACCAGTTTCGACAGACCTTCAAGCTTCGACCCTCGACAGAATTTCTTCCAAAACCTTCGACACTTCCAACAATCTGCCAAATATCTCTGAGAACAGCTTCATTATAGTCTAGTACCCAATTTCAACTATTCTTGGTACTTAGACTCTTCTTCTTGCCATTACTTTGGGTCAGGGGGGTACAGGCTTGTCCCTGTACTTCTTTAATCTACTTCCATTCACCATGGAGGGAAAAATTTCTCCATTTAATTTAACTAACTGAACTGCGCCACCATCAGTAACTTTCTGAACTATGTATGGTCCTTTCCAATGTATCTTGAACTTACCTGGGAACTTCATGAATTTACTGTCGTACAAGAGCACAACATCACCATTCTGAAAATGCTTCTTCTTAATGTGTCTATCATGCCATACGTTTTCTCTAGCTTTCTGCACTTGCTGTTGGAAACCTACAATGAATCTGTCTTCCTCTAGTTCCAGTATCTTCACCAGCCTTTCATTCAACATAGCTGGATCATCCATCCCTGTGAAGGCAGATATTCTGAGGCTAGGAACAATGTACTCCATGCTCATAATTGCTTCTTGTCCATATACCAGCCTACAAGGTGTGTGTCCTGTCAACTTCTTGCAAGTGGTCCTATAAGCCCATAATACTGCTGGAATTCTAAGATCCCAATCATTTCTGTTAACATTGCAAACCTTCGTCAAAGCGTGCTCAAGAATCTTGTTAAAGGCTTCGACAGTTCCATTTTCTTGAGGATGGTAGGCAGTACTGTTCTGATGATATACTTGAAATTCTTCGGTCAATGCTTCAATAGTCTTATTCAGAAAATGTGATCCTTGATCACTCGGAAGAATTCTAGGACATCCAAACCTTGACAAGATATTATCAAATATGGACTTCGCAGCTATAGCAGTGCTACAGTCCTTGACTGGTTGAGCTTCAGCCCAACGAGTAAGGTAATCAGTTACTGTAATAATGTATCTTGCTCCAGATTTCTTTACAGGGGGATTGATTGGTCCAACAAAATCAATAGCCCACTTGTCAAATGCTTGTAAAGTTACCTGTGGAACCAGAGGCATCTCATCCCTCCTGGATGGTTTGCTTGTCCTCTGACAGATATCACAGTTGTGGCAATACTCTCTTGCATCCTTATGAATCGTAGCCCATCATAATCCAGCTGTCGGAATATTTTGTGTCGTAGCTTTTCCTGCATAATGACCTCCTGCTGCTCCAAAATGTGCCTCATCCAAAATCAATGGCTTTTCATGCTCCAAGACACATCTGCGCAGTATTTCATCTGGTGCCATCTTATATAGCTGTCCTGCTATCAAGGTAAAGTCAGCTGCTCTAACCACCAGTTGTTTCTTCTACTGTGTTGTCATCTCAGAGGGTGCAAACCCTATAGACAAGTACTGAACAATATTCTAAAAATAGTTATCAACCATCTGAATGGAAAAAAACTGGGCATCAGGAAGACCTTCGTCCAAACTAGTGGGCTCTTCTCCTGACTCGAGCCTCGACAAGTGGTCAGGCCCCAGGTTAAGTATTCCTGGCTTAACTATGATCTCAAAGTCATACTCCTGAAACAAAATCATCCATCTGCATATCCTTCCACCTAACACAGGCTTGTTAACAAAATACTTCAAAGTATAATGGTCAGTGAACATCTTAAAATGAGATCCTAACAAATAATGTTGAAATTTCTGCAAAGCATAAACCATAGCTAGACCTTCTCGTTTTGTCGTAGTATAATTTTTTTCTGCTATGAACAATTTTCTACTTGCAAAAGCAATAAGGTGATCAATATTACCTTCACCTGACTGAGCCAATACTACACCTGAATCAATGGAAGATGCATCAACATGAACATGAAACTCCTTATTCCAGTTAGGGAATACTAAGATAGGGGCAATTACCATCTTTTCTTTCAAAATGTCCAAGTTTTCTTGACATTCAGGTGTCCATTCAAACTTAATATCTTTCTTCAATTTCTTTTCCATAGGGGTTGTAATCTGAGCATATCCTTTAATGAATTTCCTGTAATATCTAGTATGACCAAGCGTAGTGACAAGTTGCTTAATAGACTTCGGAGGTGGTAAGTTCACAATAATGGCTATCTTCGCAGGATCCACCATCAATACTTGCTTGCATACAATGTGACCTAGCAGAATTCCAAAAGGTGCACAAAAGATACACTTCTTCAGGTTCAATGAAATCTGATGTTTTCTACATTTGTCCAGCATAAGTCTTAAACTGGTTATATGATCTTTCAATAAACCAAATATATTCCAATCATCAAAGTAAACTTCCAAGAACTTATAAATAAATTCCTTAAATGCAAATATGACTACTCTGGAAAACATAGCAGGTGCAATCTTCAATCCAAAGGGCATAACAGTATACTGAAAAGATCCCATGTCTGTAGCGAAGATTGTTTTATGTCGATCCCTTGGAGCAATTCTGATCTGATGGTAACCTAAAAATCCATCAGTGAAAGAATACACTTCTTAACCTTCGACATTGTCTAAAACTTCATCTATAAAGGGAGTAGGAAAAGGATCATGTAAACAGGCATCATTCAGCTTCCTCAGATCAACACAGATTCTGATTTCTCATTAGAGGAAATTTCAACTCAAAATGGGCCTCCTAAAATGAACTAATATTTATTAATTTTGGAGGAAGAAAAGAAAAAAACTACTTTTTTGTTTGTATTTTTGACATATCTCCCTGTGTTTTTACTCAAATTTTGATCGAGAGAGCTCGTTGGATGCGGAATTAAATTCCGCATCCAACGAGTACCCACTCAGCATACTTTTGATGGACCCTGCTACCCCAAAAATAAGAAATACCTGAAAAAAACGAAATGATGACATCATCATTCCATTGTTTCAGGTATTTCTTGTTTTTGGGGTAGCGAGGTCTGTCAAAATTATGCCGAGCAGGTACTAGTTGGATGTGGAATTTAATTGCGCATCCAACAAGCTCTCTCGAACAAAATTTGAGTAAAAACACAGGGAGATATGTCAAAAATACAAACAAAAAAAGTAGCTTTTTTTATGATACCTATCCCCAAATTTATATTAAAAAAATGTTTAAGACCTATACGATATTTTAAATTTAAATCAATTTCATTGGCTAACACATGATGACATGGAATTTGAATAAAAGTTAAAAGGCCCATTTTGAGTTGAAATTTCCTCTAATGCCTTTGGTCTTCTTTTCTTGTACCACCATAGGGCTGACCCATTTAGACTCTTCGACATGCTCAATGATTCCTGTAGCGAGCATCTTATCTAGCTCTATCCTGACTTTTTCTTTATACTTAGGATTCAGCCTATAAGGGCGCTGCTTCACAAGCTTCGCATCAGCTTTCAAAGGGATTTTTATCACTCCTATATCACCAAGGATACCTTTCAATTCTGAGAACTTCGTCGGAAATAAGTCTTGATATTCATGGAGGAGTTCAGTCACTTTGCTTACCATTTCTTCTTCCCAATAATCTCCAATGGTAGCGTACTTAGGAATTTCTTCTGATCCAATGTTTACTTTCCTTGTCTTCAAGGGCTGAGTTACTTCAGGTGATTCGACAGCTGGTCCATATACTTCGCAATGTCCTTCTGACTCAGGAATATTAATGTTGCGAGGGTCATCATCTTCATCAATGCCGAGGTTATAACATTCTACTGCATTAGCTTCTTGTTCCTTCTAATCAATTTGGTGCTCGGCTATTTCTTTATCATCAAACACCTTAGTATGGATCACCCTAATAGCTGCGTCCAAAGCAGGGCAATCCTAATTAATAGAAAATGTGAGCACAAAACTATCGATAAGGCTAACCCAACTTACATTACCATGGCAAAGCTCCACCTCCGCATACCAGTTCTTTGCTACAGGTTCCAGAGTGTGTACAAACCTATGTACCCATTCTTCACAAGGTACATGCTTCCATGCTTCATAACACTGCTCCAAATGTTCCTGAGGGCTAGTCTTACCATTAAATCTACTTCGTACCTCCTGAGGTTGATCCATGAATTTCAGGCGAAGAAACTTTTGACAAGCTCTCCAAATATGAATATACTTTTTATGACCATTCCACCATCTGGAAACTGCGGCTCTGAATACTGAATCTAGAGTCTCCATTTTCTGTGAATCTGGCACTTGTTCTGAGAATTGTACAATAAAATCTTCTGGGTCTGTCAAGCCATCAAAAGTAGGTAATATTTTTGGCTGTGAGCCAACCCATCTGATAGACTTGGTAATTCTTGCACATCGATGTCCATGTAGCTCATAAAGTCTATTCTGCCAATTCTCTAGGCCTTCGTCTGAATCAGTCATGCAAGAATTGTCACATTGCCAATCCATTATACCTTCAGCAGTAGGGTTAACATAGTCTTCTTCTTCAGCTGTGATGTTGTAAATATGATCCAAAACATCCTAATCCCCATCTCTGACTGGCTCTGTATACATTTCTCCTTGAGAAGGGTCCAACGGTACTATGACTCTCAAGCCTTTTCCTTCAAAATTCATCTGTCTATTCTTAAGGTTGATTACTGCATAATTGTCTATTACCCATTCAATTCCTAGCAGTGCTGGATAGGGGTTTCTATCATCAATTATTTCAATGACTTCAAAATCTGCTAAGGTACTGACTCCATCAATGTCCACTGGTACACTAGGGAATCTTCCCAAGGGCACAATCTTCTGCTGATTGGCTAATCTCAGCTGTATAGGGAACCATTCAAGTGTAGGTCTTCCCATTTGTTCCCATGTCTACTTAGTTAGGACATTCACTTCTGATCCCAGTTCTAAGATGATATCAGTCATGTCATAATCTCCTATCTAAGCATGCAATCTCATTTCTCTTCCAGTCCTTCTAAATCTATTAACAGTTTTTCCTTTATCAGAGCTTCGCTGAGGTTTGCAAGACTGAATAACTTTCTGTAACTCATTCAAAGCATTCTGATTTCTTAATAGCTTCATACAACTCTGTAAAAATGATGTTAGTTTACTTACTTGATCTGGCAAAGCTTCTTGAAACTGTAGTTGTTGTTGATGTCGTTGCATAGTTGCTACTGATGTTCTCGGATCAGCAAAGTCTTTTTTAGCTTCCATAAATGTTCATTTTTCTCTTCCAACATCGAAGGCTGGGATTTTATCTGGGATCTTACAGACCCAAGCCTTGTCAGGCTGTTTCTCCTTATTCTACACTTGCGTCATAGCTCCACTCCTTGTAACAACGTTAATGGCTGGGACAGGTATTTTCTCTACAGCAATCATCTAAAGATTCTGAGTAGGAGTGCCATTTTTTTCTTGTATATTGGCTATCAACTGGGGGCATTTCTCAATCACATGATCGACTGCTCTGCAATATCAACATGTTGTAGTTGGGTTCTGACAATCTCTAGCTACATGTCCTGCCTGATTACAGTTATAGCAAATAACCTGGCCTCGACCTCTTCCAGGCATACCACCACGACCACGACCTTTGAAATTACCTCGACCTGATGTACTACCATGGTAACCATATCCATCGTTGCTTTGTGCATCGGGTTGTACCCTATAAGCATCATAGGTTCGCTCTCTCATGAGGTCAAAGCTGTGACATTGGTCTTCGTTGTGTCCAACTGACTTACAAAACTTGCAGTAGGGATTCTTAGGTACTTGAACATATCTCTGTAGAAGATAGCAATCTTCAGGTCGATGCTGGCTAGTTGTTCTACATATCTCACAATATAGGACATTAGGGTTAAATGGGTTCAGTGCACCAGTATTCAAATAATTTCTTAATGCAGGACACTGTTCTTTGTCATGACCTTCTGTCTTACATCGTGTACACCAAACCTCTTCATGAGTAGCTTTCCCTTTTTTCATGTCACGAAGCTTCAAAGCCATTTCTGCTAACTATGCTTGCATTTGGGCTATTCCAGAGTTATCTCCAACAGGAGTTGTTTCAAGTTTCATAGCAATTTCCAACGCCTCCTGCTGATCAGCAACCTTCTGTTGCATAAGCAGAGTCCTGATATGCGGCAATAGTGCTGCGATGAACCATTCTTTATGTTGTTCTGGTCCAATAGTGAAACTAGCTTGATCCAACAGAACCTTGAACCTCTGATCAAAGTCCCAAACTGATTCACCTCGCTTTTACAAAATTTCTTTCAGTTCAGTTATACACTGTGACTCTGATTTAGGCTTCTTGAATTATTTGATCATTGCTTTTTTAATATCAGCCAAGATATAGTTCTGAGTACTAGAAAAATTCATAAACCAAGTCAAAGCTCGGTCTCTGAAAGAGATGACCAGCTGCGCTATTCTTGTATTTTGATCCATAATATTCTTAACAGTCCAAACAGCTTCGCATAAGAACCAAAACTGCTCTGGATCCTCTGATCCAGTTCCTTTAAAAATTGGGAGCTTAATATCATCATTCACATGGGCCATATTGAATCGAGGGGGGGGGAGGGGGAGGAGGAGGACTGGTAATAGGGGGGGGAGAACTTACTGAGGTAGACTGACTTGCGACAGGACTATTCGGGCTAGGGTTACTTTCAGACTGCGAAGGGTTCTCAGGGATAACTGATATTCACTGTCGAGTTATAGGAGTGTTTCTAACAAAAGGGCTTTCTTCAGATTCAGACTCTTCTTGGCTTAATGAGGTATAATCGGTATTTTGGCCTAGGGTATAGGATCCAAGGGTTCTCTTGTATCTTTTACCATTGCGAAGCAAACCACTTTGCTCATCGAAGTCACTTTCGCTTTCAAACATAGGTTAGTAGCAATAAATATAGCAATCTGATTCGATAAGCAATATGCCTTTCTCAGCCAAGAGAATTTTAATTTTCAGACTTAATGAATTCAGGTACTTACCCCTTGGTCCTTTGAAAAACTATCTTTCTGCTTCGCTGAAAGAATTATGTGTGTCGATGGCGAACTCCGTCACAAATGCTTCAAGGGTTCGCGTTGTCCAGAAGTCAACAGCTCTTGATACCGCGTTGCTTGTACTTTTCAACAGCTTAATTCTTTCTGGGGTCCAGTCAGGAGACTGATCTTCTTTGAAGTTTGTCTTTCTTTCTGTCAACCTGGATAACCACTGGTGCAATTCTATGTGGATACTACCAAAGAAAATTTCATAAATATCAGTAAAAACGTACCTTTGCAAGAAGTCATCTGAGCTACGACGAGGATCCTTATTCTCTTGTTCAGCAAATTTCAGATAGGTATCCTCAACCCAGTCACTGATTTCTTTTACTGAGGGCCTCCAAAACATATCCCTCCAGGTACGACGTAAATCCCTCTTGAAGAATATAATGGTTCAACCAGCAACGGAACCAATTTGTTCGGCTTAGGATAGACCCGGGTTCTTATACTTTTATCTTCGCACCAACAAAGAGACCCACAGTGTTGGCCCTTTCAGCAACAACCTGCGAACAGGTTGCAGTTTCACCCGAAACAGCTATGGGGTGCCTAGAATCAGGTTTCTGTAGGTGAAATAGGGATATTACTGTACCTTTATCCTTAACAAAGAATAATTATGCAATACAGAGCTTCAACATTCACTTAAATAGCTTCACAGTTTAGATAAAAAGACAGTTTCTTGCTTAACCCTTAACTGGAAATTCACAATGAAGTTAATACTTAATAGTTTATCTTACTTTATCATTCACCTACTTATCAAATGCATAAAACATAACAGGAACAAAATAACAAGAGCCACCACAACACAAGATATACGTGGTTCACCCCCAGTGTAGGGGCTACATCCACAGAACTATGTTTATATTCAACTCTTTACAAACACACAGTTATGATCTATGCACTCAGCTGCAAATCTTCTCAACAACCCAAAACTGTGCACTTAGCTGCAGAACCTTTCCTCCAAAACCCTCTGCGCACTCAGTTGTAGAGGTCGTCCATGCACTTAGCTGGGACTTAGCCTTAAACCCAAAAATAGACCTTAGCTTCTTCACATCAAATTATCATCATAACAAAAATCCTTCAAAAAATCTCTTTTCTCCTTTACATAAGTGCCTATTTATACAAGTGCACTATTACAATACCATGGGTTTAAACCATGGGCTTAAACCCTGGGTTATTTACAAAAAGAGGGGCTTCAACCCAACCTCGAAACCCATAAGACTATTTTGGACCGCAACTCCGCTTACAAGCTTCGCACCAAAACCGCGGAGTTGCCAAAATTAAGGACCTTCAAGGTACGAGCCCCAACACTGAATTTGACCTGTGAATTGCTCCCAGGTTTGGTTCCTTTGAGCTAAGGCCTGTAAAATTATTAATTTGATTAGGCCATGGTGGGTAACGAAGGAGTTTGGGTGCTTGGTTGTTCTAACAAACCTCGCCATATGGTGTAGGTCATTAAAAAGATAAAACGGAATGTTCAGTAAGGCTCTATGGCGGCGATCAGATAATACAGGAAGTTTAGAATAATAAACAGTTTGATACCTACCTTCACAGGTGATATAATTCTTGAGGAAAACTACTACTTGATCCCATGGCTGAGGTAGTGACTGTAACGCTATCCCTCTCTTTAACTGACGAATTTTCTCCCCCTCTATTAGAAAATCCTGTACTGCAGCAGCATTGGGGGTTCTTAAACCAAACCAAGCTCTTCCCACCTGAGGAAGGACAATGACTTCAGCCACTATTGCTTCAGAGACTTCTATACGTAAACCTTGAACCTCTGAGTGGATTTCTGTAAGATTTAAGGAAAATTGTAGAGTTGTCTCTCGATGAAACCCATTCAGCCATTGGAAGAATTCAGTCCAGCCCGCAGCTTAAAAAATAGTGAAAACTTCAGCATTTATTCTCAGTTCTCACGTATTTGGACGTTCATGCTGAGCTGGGATACCCATGTTTGTTTGACTTCAGAATTCTTTATCAGTCTGATAGATTATAGGTCCCGACAATGGAGGTTAAAGCATAGAGTATGCGTGAACAGCTAAGAGTGGAGTTGGGTAAATTCAGAAAGTTTAAGAGCATGAAAATGTTTGGAATTTTATCCCAAGTTAGGAAAGGTGATGGTTATCAAGTAACTTAAATGGCCATTAAGTCGTACGAGTGGATAGTTAACGGTATGCAGGTGTAATAATGGGCACAGAAAGGAAGGTATGATTAAGGTTGTCAAATCTAGTTAACGCTTAATCAAGTAAATAATCAGAACCATACCTTCGAAAATATGCGATGAATGGTGACCTTTGAGAATAGTAAAGCATGTGAAGTGCATCCATTGAGTTTGATCATTATTGTAGGCGTGTTGTAATGACCTTTTCTGTCGGTAGACCAAAACCATTGTGTCAATCTTGTCGAAAACATAATGAATGCTGTGAAGTAAATTGGAATTGTCGGCATCAGGAATTGGGGAAGATCTGGAGGAATCACTAACCAAGGTTGCAAAGAGTTATTCCAATAATGGAGGAGTCACAGCCACTGACCATAGAGAAATCAAGCATTTTGGCGGAGTCGCAGCCGTGAATCATAGAAAAATCAACCATTTTTTGCGGAGTCGCATGTGCCAAAAAAGGTAAAAATGGTAAAAATGGAACAGTGTCGCAGTTGCCAGAAAAGGTAAAAATGGACAAAAGTGAAACAGTGTCGCAGCTGCCGAAATCAGAAAAAGGCATTAAGTTATGGTGTTGCAGCTGCACAGAATGGGGTAAAGGGCAAGATTTTACGGTGTTGCAGCTATAGAAAATTGGAAAAATAGGCAACGTTTTATGGTGTTGCAGCTGCATGGAACCAGATAAAGGGCGGGATTTTACGGTGTTGCAGCTACAAAAAAATGAAAAAATAGGAAAAGTATTACAGTGTTGCAGCTGCACAAAACAGGGTAAAGGGAGGTATTTTACGGTGTTGCAGCTGTAGAAAAAAACAGAAAAATAGGCAAAGTATTACGGTTTTGTAGCTGCAACGAACTTATTCAAGGAGTTTTCTTCTGATGCAGGAAGTTACAAAAGTAAAACCGTTGGTCAATAGGCCCGATCATGACCATTGCTCCTTAGGCACATCCCTGCACATATTATTAAAAAAAACGGATCAAGTGCAAAGGAAAAAGATAAAAATAATAGTAAAAATATCAATTTATTTATGTACAAAAATTTATGTAATATTTACAGCGATTATCTAAAGATTGGTAAGGGCAGAGAAAGATTCATGCCCTTGTTCTAATTGGTATTCCAGATCAGCTACAATCTGTGAAGTGAATGCGTCTTTTGAAATGGGCTTATGGTACAGTCGCAGCCCCATTAGCGAATAATGGTGCACGATTGTCATCAATGGTTACCAGGAGGATTGTACCATTATCAAATACTCTGTCTACCAGGTATGGGCCCAACCATCTTGTGCATAACTTACCCTTGAAGTCCCTTTGGAATCTTGAATCGTATAATAATTCCCAGTCTCCTTCGTAGATTACTTTCTTTTTGATGAATCGGTCATGCCAATTGGATCTTTGTTACTGGATTAATACTATCTGATCCACAACAGCTAAATGGTTCTCATCAAGTTCATTCAATTGATTCAATCTTCTCTTATAGGTTTTAGTCACATCTAAGTTTACCTCCATAGCTGTCTTCAAAGTCTTGATTTCAAATTCAATGGGGAAGACAGCACTTTTCCAATACACCAAGTCATACGAAGAGAAACCTGTAGTATTGCGCCAAGTAGTATGATATGCCCACAATGCTTCCAGAAGTATATCATCCCAATATCTATGATGGCTCCTAACCATTTTGGTAAGTATGGCTTCAATAACTTTGTTAGTGCTTTCCACCTGGCCATTGGCCTAGGGATGGTATGGTGAAGCTATACAATGTTGAATATGGTACTTTCGTAGCAGAGCTTCAAATTGATGCGACACAAAATAAGGTCCTCCATCTATAAACACTTCCTTAGGTACTCCGAAATGGGTAAATATTTCACCATACAGGAAATAGATCACAACTTGGTCATTGGCTTTCACCAAATCCACAGCTTCTACTCATTTTGTCATGTCATCGATACAAACCAAGATGCATTCTTTCTGCCTAGAATGAGGGCTGATAGGACCAACAAAATCTAAGGCCCATCTATCAAAAGGTTCAACCACCAGTTGTGGTTGAAGAGGCATTTGATCCAATCTGTTAGGTTGGCCCATCCTCTGGTATCTGTCACAAGAATGGACATATCTTTTTGCATCCCTGAAAATGGTCAGCCAATAGTATCCCATTCTCAGCACTTTGTGTCCTAACCTCCTATCTGCAAAATTTCCCCCACAAGGCTCATCATGGTAGGCCTTTAGAATATGGAAAATTTCATCTTCTCTTACACATCTTCTGATCTCAAGATCAGGTGTTAGCTGGAATATTTCACCTCCTACGGAAAGCAAGGTGTTCCACTGGTTTGAATGGTTTAGATCCAAAAAAAATAGAGGGAAGAGGTTGAAGACTCTCCCTATATGATGTAGATATCTGGAAGACAAGGCTTTGATAGTCCACCTATGTACCTGCAATCAAGCTCAACACGAAACAAATCAAATAAACCAGAATATGATCTACTAATCTATGCTAGTGACAAAGGAATCTAACAACATATATATGCAAAATCACAACAACAAAATCATATGTGGGACAGAAATCAACTTGCATTAGAAATATGAAGAAGTTTACAACCAAGCCTTAGTGTTGACATGCATCTCCATGAAACCAGCTCTTCATCCCCAAAAGCTCCGACTCTAGCTCTCTATGCTCTCTCCAAATGATCTTGGGCCAAGAATCAATCCAACAGCATAACAATACCTTCAATGTTCTCCCATCAACCATGGCTATGAGCTCATATTTATAGGGCTTTAATGGATAGAGATGGTTGAGAAATTAGTGGGTGAGGTGGCCTCTAAGATCCAAGGATGAGGGATCTCGAGCTCAACCAACCCACAACATTAGGGATAAGGGATATCTCGAGGCTTACCATCTAGAAGCCTCGAGAAACATCTCTTTTTTCCTTTTTACCCAGGGTACCACACTTCTCCTTCTATGACAGAGCGGTTCTGGTAATAACCACCTATGGACCAAGGGCAATGGGCGGTGCTAGGAATTTGTATGACAAATTGATAAAAAACCATTTAGTTTCCACTCCAGAAGCTGGGATTCAGGGCAAGTAGGTATTTCAAATGTCTTATCACATGATGGTGACGGGATTTTGGTATAACTGTAGAAATCCAGGCCTGCAGTAGATTAATTTCACCCACAGCAATTAACAATTGATCATGCAAAATTATCAGCAATGGAGACTGAATATGGAGCTGTAACACAAAATTATATTAACTGAGTGTACAATAGCCAACCCTATAATAACATAGGCTGCTGAATATATAGAATACATGAGCAAATCGAATGCATAAGGAAGCATCCAAATCTAGCATAAAGCAGGCTTACCCAAAATAGGCAAATCCCCCATAGGTGTAAAAAGATGATCCCAAATCTATCAAGGACCCCATGAATTAGAAAGGGCGCATAGGCAAGGTAAAGAGTGGTCAAATGGCATCTCATACATGCTTTTGCATGGAGGAAAGAGTGGAGGAGGAAGAGGCAACAAAGCTGATTCACCTCACCTAGTCTTGCTT
>LPNX010856833.1:324797-372329 GCA_001517045.1 Pseudotsuga menziesii
AAATTAGCAAGGGCACATAGGCAAGCTAAAGAGTGGTCAAATGGCAGATCATACATGCTTTTGCATGGACGAAAGAGTGGAGGAGGAAGAGGCAACAAATCTGATTCACCTCACCTAGTCTTGCTTTCCTATGTGCCTTAAAACACTGAAAAAGCAGGGTATAAAACAGAAAAAGCAGATGGGCACCTAGGAGGCCAGGAATAAAGCAGATTTGATTCCTAAGGATTTCCCAAGCGCTACATGAGTCAATAATGGCAAGTTTGACCTCTATGTATAGGCAATTAGCAACTTGCACATGGTGGGACTCATGGACTAGGAAAATAAGAAAAAAATAAATGAATTAATGTCTAAGTGGGTAAATACTATGGGTTGATTATTCTAACAATAACAGGATGCCCCCCAAAGCATGATTCTTAGAGTGATACGATAATGAGAGCTTTGAGAAAAAGTCGTCGCCGGGAGATGAAAATGTCATCTCACTCGGAGTAATCAGTCAAGTAGGCATCTATAGTACATCAGTATGTTGACTCATAGACACAAGTAACCAAACTCATAGCTGCAGACCAATACAAGGTCGATCCATGAGTGGAATAAACAAGCATGGATACTAGAATACAGCGTAGATCCATGTGATAGAGGACTCAAACTTGGACATAGATACCAGACATACAACGTAGATCTATGTCATACAGACGCAAATTTGAGCATAGCCATGACCATACAAATGTGGATCCATGCTAGATATACAAAACTCCATCACAACCTAGGGAAAAATCAATGAGTGCCTTTAAACAAATGCCTGGGGTCTTCGTCTCGTCTTCCACAAAGTACGATTCTATCCATGTGATTACAATGATCTGAAGTTGAACATGGTAGAAACCACTTGATTACCGGCCAATGATGTGAACCGTTAACAAGTGCGAGGGAGATCACCATTAATGTCAATGATTCCAAAGGTACCCTAGTACAAGATACTGAGTGCGAATAGATGTCCTGATCTCAAACACCCAGTCGATTCTATTGATCAAAGGTCAATGATGTGAACCTATGTCGAGAGTGAGAGAATCTGTCATTAAGCCATACAAATCTCAAGGTACTAAATATTGTTTCTAAGACTATTCCCCGGATGATGAGTTGATGTCGATGGGAATAGTCTCATCGAAGGAGGGCCATGATGAGTCCCACATCGACGACATGAAACTTGGAACATAGTTCTGGAATGATGTGAATGTAGTAGCCATATGACAGACTCAAATATACTGACACAAATACTGTGTAAACTGCAGAGGTAAAACTTCTTCAGATCCCCTTTGAACATCGGGCAGCACGACAAAATGACTTAGCAACATGACTAGACAAGACAGATACACAACGTGACAGTGGACAATGCATTCTTTTGAAAGACTCAAAGGATTGACATGACTCATGAAAGTGGATCATCACGGAGATCAGCTGAATACCCAATTGAGTGACATGATTGTGTAGACAAGTGCCATGTTCAAAGGTAATGACAAACAACTTCCATTATTTGCAAAATTATTCCCTTCCCATTTTCCCCCATCATGATTGATGAGTGCCTCTTTTCGGTTTTACAAGTTCAAAGAGGGTAACAAACACTCGATATAGCTTGTCAGAAGACAAGTCCAGTCTCATATGTTTTATGAACCTGAGAGAGGAGGGGTTCATTCCCAAACGGGTCTCTCAATGTTTAATTTAACGAGTCCACTGAAAGAAAACTCGGTATCGTTCATGTTTAGAGAGTCTAAATGAATACAGAAGAAAACTCCACGAGGATCCTTTTTCGTATGATTTAGTCTCTAAGGCCCAAGAAAGTATAAAATCATACCTTAGAGAACTCTTCCAGTCATGGTTGGCTGGAGTGTTCCTAGGCTCGTAAATAGTTCTATCCAAACCGAGAAAGAGATAACCTATCGTCGGATGGACGACTCTTCAAATACTTTAACGAGCGTGAAGAAGACAAGATCACTCAATAATCTTTTCGTGTTTAGGGAGCCTGAAAAGGGTTTAAAGAGAACTCCATGAGGTTTCTTTACACAATGTCACTTTTTACGATCCTGGAAAGATTCAGAAATGGACTCGATGACTTTTTCATGTTTAAGGAGCCTGAAAAAGAGGTGAAAAAAGAACTCCATGACGTTTCTTTACACAATGTCATATTTTACAAGCCTGGAAAGAAACTTGACCTAGACTCGAAACTTTGATACTAGATTTTAATGAGCGTGACAAATCATCGTAATAAATGCTCAATGACCTTTTCCATTTTCTGAAAGTATGAAAAATCCATAAACAAACTTTCCAAAGCTTCTTACTAAAGCCAACCTGCAGACAACTCATAAACAAGTGTTAAATGCATTCAAAATCAACATTAAGGGATTACGACAAATAGATTTTGACCAGATCATGATGTAATATCAAAACTATAGTAAGTCGGACCCAAAAAATGTCTATATAAGGCAAGTAAATAGTAAAAGATCAAACATTTCACTATTTACCTCTAGTAGAGAGCACTTGGAGCATTTTCTAGCCAGATCTTCCACAGCTGATACCAGGAGTTTCCACCATCCGTTTTCAGTCTCGTCAGTTGCAGGTAACAGCTAAGACCCCTATCTTTCATTTCATAGCTTCTATTTTGGGATTTGGTGGGGTTTTGGGCCTATTTGGCAAGCCCTAAAATCCAATATGCAGGCACTACGGATACCCCTTACAGGATACGCGGTACCACCTGAGAACCGCGCTAAGAATACGGTGGACAGAAGGTGCCACTATCTGTCTCCAATGGGGCATAGGCGGTGCCAGCCATGGAGAATTTGAACAAGTGATATGGGAAAAATTCATTCATTCTTTTGATTTGCAATGACTCAAGGATGATATTAATGCATACCATTATTGTTTTTGGTAGCTCTAGGCTTCCAAAATATGGTGATATGGAAGGAAAGAACACATGATGAAGAGGATTTTGTTGCCGAAAGGAATCCGATTTGCATTGCCACACTTCGGAACTCTGGACTCTTAAATTTCTTCCGGACACCAAGCATGGTATCCCACGAGAGATTACTGGAACACATACTGAGAATGTGGAATCCAAAACAGCAGTATTTCGAGGTGGGGGCACATATACTTACAGTGGAGGTAGAGGATATCTACTTCCTAACTAGCCTATCGAGATGGGGTGCCCCCATCTCACTGAAAGGTTCCTATGGCAGGGACATTACCACCAGAGAGGTCATAGATCGGCATTGTGTACCAGGTACAGGTACATTGGGGAAGAAAATCCCCATCAAGGCAGTGAGAGATAAGGGCTCTACAGATTGTCTTGTTCACCATGCAGAGGGTGGCAGGGAGCTAGGGTGTGTATCAAGCTTCCATTACACATATGTTGTATGACTTAGAGGCTATGGCACCTATGGTATTCAACTCGGTGGAAGCATTGCTTCCAATCTTCAAAGATCATCTAACTAAATGTCGGCAGGGAGAGCTGAAGCAGTTCAGCTTTGGTTCCATCTTAGCTTGCTTCTTCTTTGAGCGGGTCCCACAGATGAGGCCCCAGGTGACTTTCCAGAGTCTGAGAGAATGGGACCCCAGTATGCTGAGGTGGGTCCAGGTCATGGCTCGCACAGGAGCGGGTAGGGGTAGAGTGAAATTCGGTGATCCGTTCTTCAGATGGCTGCAGGATCAGATGCTCATGGTCGAGGACTATGCCTATGTAGGCACAGGTTTTACAAGTGATCCTGACCTACCACTCCCACCTAGAGGGTAGTGGGGTGACATTGGTAAGAAGCAAGAAACCCTAATAATGGAAAAAAAATTTATGTTTTTTATGTTTTTTATGTTTTTTATTTTGTTTGATAAGTGACGAGACCTGTTTGTCTTCATGCAGATGTTGGAGCAGCGAGGCCTGGAGGAGCATCTCCATTAGACAGGCAAGCTGGAGCTCGCAAGGTGATGATATCACTAGGGAGCTTGAGGAGAACCTAGAGAGGTTGACTCTGGACATCCCAAATGCGGATATAGATGACCTCCCGACTAGATATCAGATATCTACATCGGGAGTACCAGGCCAATTCAGCAGGCTACTACATAGGGTGGCTCGAGCGGTGATGTGCTATCATGAGCACCATTAGTGGATGAGACATGTATACTGAAAGCTGATATCTTCAGGATTTTTTGTATGATGATTTTTCCTGAAAGCCTACGTGCTTTAGATGAGGTCTCAGGACCTATTTTTTGTAAAAACAATTCGTGTATATATATATATATATATAGAGAGAGAGAGAGAGAGAGACTTTTACATGGTGTTTATATGTTTCAAATGGATAAATGCATTTTCTATGAGTTCTATGTGTCTTTAAATTTTTATTTACAATGTACCATGTTTGATTTGACGTCATGAATGGGAAATATGCCAATCTAGGATGTAATTAGCCAATGAATCAGCAACTACATTATGTTCCCTAGGGATATGCCTATAGGTAATGGTTCCAAATGATATTTCTAACAAACATACCCTCCAAAAGAGGCGGAGGAGCACCGGGTTCCTAATGGTGTAGACATGGTTTAAATGACAAACCATGAGCTGAGAGTCCATCAAAACTACTAGATCATAGACATCCTGGGAGGCAGCTTCAGTCAGAAGACCGATGACTACTTCATATTCGGCAATTTTATTAGTAGTGGGACCTAAACAAACCGCTCCTGAACTGACCAAATCTTCAGCTGGGGAATAGAGAACCCAAGCAGCGGAGGCTGGATTCAAGGTGTGGCGGAAAGCACCATCAGGGAAGCCGTAGAAAGCCATCTGCATGACCAAAACATTGTATAAACAGATGCGGACACTAAAACTCAAAACCATCTTGACAATACTGCAAACACACTTGAAAGTCAATCAATATACATATATACAAGATACCATCCTAGAAAACCTAGGCATAGTACCTTTTCAGGTACAACCCATTGCGAGGTTGCCCCAAAGGGATTCCATCATAATCAACTAACTCATAGGCTCCTTTCTCTAACACCTTGGAAATAACGAAAGGTCCATACCACATGGACTCGAACTTACCCTTCCCTAGCTTGTCATATCTCTGGTCATAAGTCAAAACTAGGTCACCCTCGTTGAAAACATGAGGCTAGACAGATTTATCGTACTACGTCATTTCTTATGTGCCTCATTAACCAAGGCAACATCTCTACGAGTCTCATCAAGGTTATTTAAGTACAAAAATCTCGCTTCCTCTGCGGAAGTGTCTAGGAGAAGTTCGACGGCAAGTTGTAAAGATGGAATCTGACATTGGATCGACAAGACAGCTTCAAGTCCATAGACAAGCTGGAATGGTGTGAAACCAGTAGTTGTTTTCACGGAAGTCCGATAAGCCCAAAGAACAGAAAAAAGAACGAGATGCCAATTGGATTTATGATCTCCAACTATCTGACGAAGCATAGTTTTCAAAACCTTGTTAATGGCCTCTACCTGACCATTAGCTTATGAATAATATGGTGTAGATTTTTCATGGCAAAAACCTAGCTTGGCACTCAATTCCTCCATCATTTGATTATGGAAATGAGATCCGTGATTAGTGATGATGGACTGCGGAACTCCAAATCTAGCTATGATATGATTGAACAACAAGAGAGCGGCAGTCTTACCATATTCTGCATATGTAGGCATGGCCTCAGCGCATTTTTTGAAATAATCCATTGCTACGATGATGTAACCATGCCCCCCGGCTGAGGTAGGCTTACAATTCATGATTCAATCCCCCATTTGGAAAAAGGGCCAATGGTAATGACGGGCTGAAGCGGAGCAGGATGGGTGCACTTTTTGGGATAAAAATGTTGACAAGGTGGGCATTTCTTAACAACCTCATGACAGTCTTTGAAGACAAAAGGCCAGAAATAGCCAGCGCGAAGGATTTTCTGGGCTGTAGCCATCCCAAATAAATGGCCGCCACATGTTCATCCTCCTCATGAGTGAGGCATCGTCGGAGAATGGAATCGATACCACGTCTATACAAGGTATCATTTAAGATAAGATAGTACTTCGCTTGGTGACAGATGTGGTGACGATCATTGTGAGATAGATGCAACTGAAAACGCTGGGTCTGGAGATAAATCAACAAATCTCCATACCAAGGATCAGTAGTGCTAATTAGGAATAGGAATTCATCTATAAATGAATCGTTGGGCTCAGATTCTGTGGTAGCATAGGGAAGGTCACACATAAGCTCAGCAAAAACCAAGGATTTCTTTGATGTAGCCTTAGAAAACTCAAGATCAAACTCCTGAAGGTGACGATCCTCTGGGAGTACTTGCCCCGAGTACCTGACGAGTCAGAATGTAGAACATCGAGTTCTGGTCTGCCAATATGGTGGTAGTGAGAAGCAGAATGTAGGGACAAAATTTTTGCACAGCAATGACTGTGGCCAAAGCTAGCTTCTCCACATGTGAATAATGGGTTTCAGATTCAATAATATTCTTACTGGCGTGATAAATCACATGCTCCTGACCATGGAGATTGTCCTGCACTAAAACCATGGAAATGGTACTAGCGGAGGCAGCAATATACAAGAGAAAGTCCTTTGAATAATTCGGGGGGTGTATCACAGGTGAATGAGTCAGAGCGTGCTTGAGATTATCAAAGGCACGTTGGGCTTGGTCATCCCAGAAGAATGGAGTGTCTTCTTAAGGAGACGCATATAGCCATGTGTTTTCTCAATGAAATTGCACACAAAACGGCGGAGAAATTTTTCCTTCCCCTGCAAAATTTGGAGTTCAAGGATGTTGGTTGGGGCTGGTAGATTAATGATAGCAGCAATATTCAAAGGATCGATTTGGATGCCATATTTGGATACCACAAAGCCAAGCAGACGTCCCGTCTCAACGTAAAAAACACATTTATGCAGATTGAGCCGTATATTATAATGACGGCATCTCAGGAATATGTCTCTAAGATGACCACGATGGTCCTCCCGTCGCTGTGAATGAGCAGGGAAGTCATCAAGGTACAGTTAAATAATATGTTTAATGTCATGAAACGCATAGGACATCGTGCACTCGAATGTGGCTCCAACATTTTTCAAGCTGAAAGGAAACTTATTATATGAAAAGCTTCCCCATGGGCAAATGAATTCCATCTTATGCTGATCATAGGGCAATATCTCAATCTGATTATAGCCGAAGAAGCCATCCATGAATGAAAAGATGACACTTTCGGCACAGTTGTCGATAATTTGATCGATATGCGGGGTAGGAAAGTTCTCCTTGGGACAAGCTTTATTTAAATCCTTAAATTTGATGCAGACTCTAATGGTGCCCTACTTATTGACAAGGACAACGTTCGATACCCATTCCGTCAGAGGTACAGGATAAATAAAACTAGTTTTCAGAAGTTTCTCAATCTCAGCTTTAATAGCTGTGGCCTTCCTAGGATGGACTTGCCTAAGTTTCTGCCTGACAGGTTTAGCTGTGGGATAAGTTTTAATCTCATGGACCACAATGGAAGGGTCAATCCCCGACATCTCTTCATAGGACCAGGAAAAAATATCACGGAATTCCTTAAAAAGTGCCTTATATGCTTCAGATTCATCTGTGGAGCATTTGTGCCCAACATGAACGTGCTCAATAACAATCAGGCTTGGCTGATATGTCAAGTGGGTTCATCTAAGTAATGTTGCAAAGGTTTCCTTTAGAATCTATGTCTTGCACCAATATACGACTTTGCGGAATGTTGACAATATCAGTAGGAAACAAGGATGCAAAATCATGGCTACCCGAACTGGTATTGGGGAGGAACATGGATCTATGATGGTGATCCTCCCAAATGGGCTCATCCGTATTCATGATCTCTATAATGGACTCGTCAGAAGGAAAAGTCTTGGAGAGATAATCTAGAGTCGGAAGAGAAGGTTCTAACTAGTACGGTAAATGGTAAGGATCCGACGCCACTAAATGAAGGTCATCAGTGTGATCATCGGAACAAGCTTGAATGGTGTCATACATAGCTTCGTGCGGGCTCAATGAGGTGGAATCAACAACATTTTTTCCCTTGGGCTCAAAATCAAATGAGGCAATCATATGTACTGTCATGGTATCCGTGCTAGGAGGAGTAGAGGGAAAAATCCCCATAAGGGATGAATCCTTCAGCATACCTACCCCAATCGACTGGTAAGGAGAAGGGGACTGACCTAACATGGGGATTTCATTATCCATGGAAGTAGTAACATCCGGCGTATAGAAATCAAGCTGGTCAATGGTAACAATTCTCCCAAGATGTGGGAATTGGACCGATTGAAATACTGTTGAAGCAACAACAGACATGGCATAGAACCAATTCCTTCCTAAAAGGAGGCCCATAATCCAGAGGGGAATCCACCACTTCTACTTGGATGGAAATAGTTTTGCACCCCAGCTCAACCGTGAGGGCTGATATGAGGCCATGGGGTTGGAAACCCCGTCCATCAAATGCTTTAAGGGTCATAGGTGATGTAACAAGCTCGGGAGAGCCAAGACCTTTCCAACAAGTTAGAGATAACACCAAGGTTGAAGCTCCTTCATCTAGTACCGTTCGAAAGACTTTCTTTCCCACTACTTTCATAATTATCTAAAAAGTGAGTTTATGCGGTAATCTAGGTTTATAGTTCTCAACATTGAAGTGAATCGAGTTAGTGTTATCCGAGTCTACAGCTCCTAAAGCTGTCAACAAGTTCTTGCGCTATGTAGGGCAACTTTGGAGTACTTCTAGGGTAGACATCGCACAAGGTGCCTGAGTGAGATCTTCAACCACATTAGAATTGAGCAGATCAGGCATTGGGATTAAAGAAAGCCTTTCGAAGAGTACTCTTTGGTGGGTGCAAAATCATGTCGAGAGTAGGCTTCTCGATAGACAAGGGAACAGTAGATGAGGATTCTGGAGAACTAGTAGAGGGATTTTTCCCTGAATAAGATTGATCTTCTTTCTTATCTGTGGGTTTACTATAATTCTGGCTTAGTGTTTGCAGATGGTCTACCAGTTGGTTGAGAGGGAAAGGGATCCATAAGTACTGCAGGTGTGGGATTAGACTTCAGAAACTGGGATATTTCGTCCCGACGGGGACACTCCTTTGAAAAGTGGTCATCACCGCATAACAGACAAGGATATTTAGCCTTCCTTTTCCCTTTGTCGTTGTCATTATTGGTTGATCGTGGGGTCTCCTTTTGGTTTCCAAGTTTTTCATTTCGATTTTTACCTTTCTTTTTATTACCTGAGGTTTGAGTACTTTGAATAGAATTGACCTCAACAGAAACCTTAGGAGTCGAAGGAGTAGCAGTTTGGGTTTGCTTGGCAGGTTTCACTGCAGATGGGGACTAGATTGAACCAACAATCCCATCAACAAGTACTTCTATTGGTGGCTTGTCAAGGTCAGTGCTGGGGCGAGGAGCTTGAGGAATCAGGTCATAAAGAGTCCCGGACTGGGAATAGACCAATTCTAGGTACTGAGCCCGACTAATAGCCTGCTCTTCGGTAACGGCACCACCCATGGCCACATCTCGGGCAATAGGAGGCAACAAGGACTTAGTGAACCAATCAGCTAACAACTGATCCGGAATAGGGGCCTTAATAAGCCTTCTCCTCCTTTTCCACTCATGAATGTGATCAGAAATATGGGTGGAGGTGTTCTGTCGCAGAGAAGTTAAAAGATCAGTGGCCGTTTCATAACGAATAGGGAGCTGAAAGTGCGTAAGAAATACGGTTGCCAATGAGCCAAAATCCATAAACGAATGTTGTGGGAGTTCAATGTACCACTTCGCAGCCGTACCGGTCAAAGTTCGTTGAAAGAGTTGTAACCGAACGGAATCATCCATGAGGGAGTTCGAGGAACACCACAAATGAAAAGTCATAACATGGTTCCATGGATCTTCACCCTGCTTCCCATTGAATTTTGGAATATCCGATGGTAACTTTACCGGAATGGGAGGCCACGAGGGATTGTGTCGAATGGGATCATTAATCAACTTGGATGAATCAGGCAAGTCCAAAGTTGCTAGGAAAGGTAACTGTCTATTTGGTTGCACATACTGGTAATATTGATATGGCATATAATTACCAGTAGGGCCATAGGTAGACTGATAAACAAGTTGTTGTGAGGAAGAACAATCGGAGGATCCGCCCATGGGGGGCTGATTTTTAGAATTAGGACCACTAGGACCACTAGGGCCTCCAGAGTCATCGGGACCACCAAGACCACGGGGACCACCAGGTCCACCAAGAGACGGACCACCAGACCCTTCGGAGCCTCCAGGAGGTGGTAAAGCTCTAGAGCCACCAAACCCTCCAGAGCCATAAGGAGGAAAGCCACCAGGTCCCCCAGGACCACTAGGACCTCCAAGACCACGAGGAGGAAAATTTCCAGATCCTCCACGACCATCAGGTCCCCTAGGGGGAGGACCTCCATAAGGTGGTCCTCCCGCAGTATGTATAGGTATCCCTCCCATGGCTGGCATGTAAGACCAGTTGGGTTGCCCCCATGGCATAAAAGGTTTACTAGTGTATGGAATTCTAGTATAGGTGTTCCTGTAGGATTAGATGGATGATTACCTACAGGTATTTGATAACCATAACCACTAGAATATTGAATGGTAACAGTTTGTGCCCCCAAGGGTTAACCTGAAATAGATGGGGGATTTACCACATTAGTGTGGGTGGGAGGGACAAAAACTGTAGATGTTTCTATGTTAGAGGTCCTCTATTGACTAGGTGCAACTCCGGTATCATATAATGTAGTTCATGCCAGGGCTTGCCCCCGGGCATTCAAAGGTACTGACAAAACAGGAATTGAAGGTTGGGCCCCAGATGCAAAAGACCTGAGAGGATTTGGAACAGACATAACATAAGAGGTGAGAGGGGTGGAAATTTGACCTGGGCTGTGGGTTGTTAATGGATGATATATAATCGGTTCAATGGGTCTCATAGAATCGGCTTGTGAACGATATCCCACAGGAACATATGTGGACTGTACTGGTGTAGAGCCTAATAGGTTATCAATCTGCTTTTCTACCTCCTGTGCATGGAGAATAGCATAACAGTATTGCATGCGTTCTTCTTCACTCTCAGGAGAACTTACACAGGTGCCAAATGAGGCAATGTCCTGTCCGATAGGTGTCTCCCAAAAAGGATCATTAGAACCAAATTCCGGACGGGTATCATCAACATGACCTTTCAAGGGAAAATGGAATGATGAATCTTCCCGGGAAGGCTGTTGGACCAAGGGAGGCAAGTGTGAAGAATATGGTACTCCACTTTCCGCCACCACATTATCTCCCACTTGGGAGGTGGTAGCAACTCCTTGGTTGATAGCGTCCATTGGATTTTCTCCTGAAATAGGAATAAAATTAGGTGGCAAGCCCCGTACTCTTCTAGACTGTCTTAACTCAGCTAGTTTGTACATTTCCTATCTAACCTAGGGTGTTAAAATCTAGAAAAAACACACCAAAAAACTTCTCTACTCAAACTATAGGTCAAAACAAGCAGACTTAAAATGACAGGAGGAGTTCAAAAGTCAAGTCTCTCACTAGGATTCTCAAGAAGGTGCCACTTGCGATATACCTCGAGGGTACGTGCGTAGTAATCTCCCCAAATGTTGTTTTTAGTGTATGCTTCCAAACAAGATGGCGAAAGGGATTTTCTCAGATAGATAAGGTACCCTAGTGGGGTCTCCCGATATACTCAAGGTACGTGGGAGCTCGAATCGGTAGTAGAGTTGTCTAATGCATAACCGTACACAAGGGGCCTTCTGATATACAATCGAGTACGTGAAGTACCTTTCGATATACCTCAAGGGTACGTGAAAGGCCGTTCGATATACTGACAGTACGTGGAAGAACTGCGCGAGTCCCGGAATGTAATGCTGACAAATAACGACAGCTCCTACGTTTTACGACGCCCGAACACGTCTCTAACCTATCACTCAAGTTACTACATAAATTTTAACCTATAACTACCGTTAATTTTAACTTGTACGGTTAGGTGAATGCATGATGTTTTGACATAAAAGTAAAACCATGCAATATGCTTGTGCAAATGTTCACTTTACCGTTCAGTATGCCTACTTACAGGAGGGAAGAGAGTGTTTTCCTTTTTGTTTCAAAACCAAAAATCATTCCAATCAATAGTCATGAACATCAAATCAAAGACAAGCAAATACTTTTACAAACCAAATTCTTCTTTTTGAAAGAAAATGAGAAGGGTGAGAATCTATTTTCCTAAAAGAACAACACCAAGCACACCCATATGCCAATGCACTCTAACTTTTCAAATTTCTCAAAAACATAAGAAAATCTAACTTAAAACTACCATTTTTTTATTTTGATCGAGATAGTCCTATATGCATGAGAGATGAAAGATCATAAAGGTCCTGAAAGCTTGTAAAGCCAATCAGAAAACCCAAATCCAACGCTCAAATATGATCTCCTAATCTCAAGAAAAACTTTTCTTTTTTGAAGGAAAGAAAAAGAAGTTTACTATGCACGCAAGAAATGAAAACTAGAAGCTAACCTAGTGTTCTTCTTTCAGTATATGTAATGAAAAGAGACTTCAATGAGCACCCTAACTTTTAGAAAACAATAAATCCTTCTTTAAGCACAACCAACAAGCAATAAGTGGATGAACAATCAAAAAGACTAAACAAACTTTTGAAATTCCACTCAAATCAATCTTAAACCATCAAAGCAGCAAGCCACACACACCAAATTCAGTAACACAAGCCTGATAACAGAACTGAAGGCAATCAAAATTCCAAATTTTTACAAAGAAAAATGAGGAAAAATAGTTTTGGACTAATGCCTACCTGGCACCGCACTTCGTAGGTGTTGACAGAGCGTTTCCAAGATAGCACTACTCCTTGCAAACCAGATACAAGCAGTGGCACCGCGCACTACTCACTATGTTCAGGTGGTGGCACCGCTCCTCCTACAAAGCATGGACGCGGTTCCCTGTAGATGGCCAAAACAAAAAAGAGAACGATGGATCAGATCAAAAATACTAGATCAAGGAAAATACTGTCGAATTGAATGTGGTAACAAAGCATAAAAGACCGAAATGACTCAAATCTGAACAAATCTGGAAATTTCAAACCCAAATGATACAAATCAGAAAGTAGATCTGACTGAAAAGAGTTAAATAAAAAGGAGCCCGGATTCGGACAAGAGTTGCAGATTGAAGAAGATCAGAACAACTAAATACTTTACTCCCCAGTGGAATCGCCAGATTTGTTGGCTGGAATAATTCACCTCCTGCGGCCAGCAAGGTGTTCCACTGGTCTGAATGGTTCAAATCCAGAACAAATAGAGGATAGAGGTTGAAGACTCTCCCTAGACACTGTAGATATCTAGAATACAAGGCTTTGATAGGCCACTTGTGTACCTGCAATCAAGCTCAACACGAAATAGATCAAAGCAACCAAAATATGATCTACTAATCTATGCTAGTGACTAAGGAATCTAGAAACATATATATGTGAAATCACAACAACAACATCATATGTGGGACAGAAATCAACTTGCATTAGAAATATGAAGAAGTTTACAACCAAGCCTTAGTGTTGACATGCATCTCCATGAAACCAGCTCTTCATCCCCAAAAGCTCCGACTCTAGCTCTCTATTCTCTCTCCAAATGATCTTGGGCCAAGAATCAATCCAACAGCATAACAATACCTTCAATGTTCTCCCCTCAACCATGGCTATGAGCTCATATTTATAGGGCTTTAATGGATAGAGATGGTTGAGAAATTAGTGGGTGAGGTGGCCTCTAAGATCCTAGGATGAGGGATCTCGAGCTCAAGCAACCCACAACAGTAGGGATAAGGGATATCTCGAGGATTATCATCTAGAAGCCTCTAGAAACTTCTTTTTTTCCCTTTTTACCCAGGGTACCGTGCTTCTCCTTCTATGACAGATCGGTTCTGGTAATAACCGCCTATGGACCAAGGCCAATGGGCGATGTTGGGAATTTGTATGACAGATTGATAAAAAACCATTTAGTTTCCACTCCAAAATCTAGGATTCAGGGCAAGTAGGTATGTCAAGTGTCTTATCACATGATGGTGACATGATTTTGGTATAACATCAGGACGTGTGTATAAGAGATGACCGTCTATCCAACAATACCTGGCACTTTGTTGAATAATTTTCCTCTTTTCTCTTTTTGACAAATGTGCCAGAAGCTTCCCTGCAACCATGTAGTTAGCGACATCTACATACCAAGGGGAGTGAGATGAAACTGCAAATAAGTGTTCATCTAGAAAAGAGTCCTCAACAGGAACATTATCATCACTGTTAGTAAAACGAGATAAGAAATTAGTGACAACATTTTCTTTTCCAGGTCTGTCTATAATGGTGATATCAAATTCTTTTAATAATAATAGCCATCTAGTTACCCAAGCATTTGTAACAGGTTTATTCATTATATACTTTATAGCTGAGTGGTCAGTGTGCACAAAGGTAGGATATCCAGTGATATAATGTCAGAATTTGTTAATGGAGTAAACAATGGCTAAAAACTCTTTCTCGATAATAGTATAATTAAGTTTAGCAGGGGCTAAGTTTTTGCTGATATAATAAACTGCATAAGGTGCTTGACCATCCTGCTATCCTAAAACTGCTCCAATGGCGGTATCAAAGGCATCTGAAGAAATGTGAAAAGGCAAGGCCCAATTGGGCCCTCTTAGGATGGGAGTTGTGGACAGCTTCTCCTTAAGTTTAACAAATGCTATCTGGCATGCCTCATTCCAAGTAAATTGCACATCCTTCATTAATAATGAAAACAAAGGAGAGGAAAGTTTGAAAAAGTTTTCTATAAATCTTCTGTAATATCCAACATGCCCTAAGAAACTTCGCACTTCTTTCTGAGTTCCAGGAGTAGGTATATTTTTTTTTACCTTGATTTTAGAGGGGTCTACCTGGATGCCATCAGCAGAGATAAAATGCCCCAACACTACCCCTTCACTCATCATCATATGGAAATTTTCAGTGCTCAAAGATAGCTGGGTCTGCTCGCAACATGTTAAGACCTTTTCCAAGATTTTCAATCGTCTTCAAATTCTTTGCCATAAGGAGTAAAATCATCCATGAAAATTTCCATACTATCATTAACCAATTCTGAAAAGATGCCAATCACAGCTCTTTTAAATGTGGCTTTTGCATTGCATAAGCCAAAGGGAAGTGCTCTGTATGCAAAATTTCCCCAGGGATAGGTGAAGGTAGTTTTATCCTAGTCTTCAGGAGCAATCTAGATTTGATTGTACCCGCTAAACCCATCCAGGAAGGAGAAAAACTTCTTCCCGGATAAGGTATCAAGTACTTGATTGATGAAAGGTGGGGGAAAGTGATATTTTTGTGTTGCCTTATTTAGCTCTCTATTGTCCACATAGACTCTCCATTTACTATTCTTCTTGGGTACTATCATGAGTGGAGACACCCACTCACTGTCTGAAATGGGATATATAAATCCTGCTTCCAAGAGTTTCTGAATTTCTTCCTTCACTATGCCTGTAATATTTGGATTCATTCTTCATTGAGGCTGGCACACAGGCTGAGAGTCACTTTTGATATAAATGTGGTGGGTGCATAGATTAGAATGGATGCCTTTCATGTCTATGTACTCCCAGGCAAATGCCCCCTTGTGTTTTTTTAAGAGAGTGATTAGGCATTCCTGTTCATCTGGGGCAAGACTGGGAATGATATTCAAGGTTTTTCCAGACTCTACCTCGACAGAAATGCTTTTCAAATTTTTCAACACTGGAACTATGTGACTATCACTGACTAATGTCTCCTCTGTGATATTTTCTTGTTGCTCTTCACCTAGAGTAGCATTCAGGATCTGATAAATTTTCTTATTGACAGAGGTGGCTTCACTGATGAAATTATTAATGGCATCATCTTCAGTTTCATCTTTAAAATTCAAGGCCTTCCCTATCGTTAATAATGGTTGAACGCCCTCTTTTTCCTCTAGCTCCATCCATAACAGAGTTTCAGATTCTAAGCTCGACCGAGCTGGAGGATAGAGAGTGAGTTTCTTTATCTTGGTTCCATCTGATATGGTCATAGACCTAGACCCACAGCTAATGCAAGCATCAGTTGTAGCTAACCAGGGCCTTCCCAAGATCAATGGGTGTCCTCCTAGCTATGACTTAGGTTGTAAAACCAAGAAGTCAGCAGGATATTCCCAAGAATCAACTGAGATAACGAGATCATCCAAGATTCGTTCAGGTTTAATAGTGGATCTATCTGCCTGTTCTAAAACTATAGGAGTTGGCCTGAGATTAGTGATCCCAAGTTTTCTTACAGTTTCAATGGGCCTGACGTTAATTGTTGCACCTAAGTCTACCAGTACGTTGGGTATTTGTGTGCTCCCAATCTGCACAGTGACAGTGGGATTCCCAGGATTGTCATATTTAGCTAAGAGGGTCTTCCCCATTATTAATTCAGATAATTTCCCTATGACATGAACTGTGGGAGGATCCCTGGGTTTTCTTCTTGGTTTCCTTGTACACAGATCCCGAACGGTTTTGGCATAGATAGGTACATCTTAAAGGGCCTGAAGGAGTGGAATTTTAACATAGATATTTTTTAACTCTCCTAGGAGGTTAAATTGAGGTTGTCCCACTACCTTCGGTAATATTAATCTTTCAAGGTATGGTGGTTCCCTAATCAATTGTGTGGGTTGTGTGTCAATAAATGTGTCTTTTTGTGTTTCAGTCGGCATATTGGTAGGATGTTCAATGTCTTCAATAATGGGAGTCATTGTATTGGATAAATATTGTTAGTTCATCCTTTCTTCATGAACAGAGGATGGAACATCCCCAATGATCAAAGGCTCCACTACCCTCCATGATTGTAAGTGGATGTCATTGTAGGGTACTAGAGTAATGGAGTAAGTGGGCATGTTGGCAGTCTAAAACTGATGGACTGCTTTATTATTTGGGTTGGGTTTAGGTTGAGAAGGAATCTGTGGTTGTATCAGCATATTACGTACATCATTATTCTAGAGTTGCAGCTGCGACTGCTGATAAGGATGAGGATATTGTTGAGGAGGGTACGGTTGATGAGGAAATGTTTGATGTGGAAGCTATTGAGGGGGTTGGTTATGGGGGAACTGATTCCTTGGATGGAAGTTCCTCCATCCAGGAGACCAAGAATTTTATTGGTTTGGTGGCTATGTCCAAGGGCTCCAGGAGTTAAAATTTTGCATCAAAGTTTGAGAGGGATACCATTGATGGTTAGAATAAGATGAAGGAAATTGTGTATTCATGTGCTATATATTATTCCAATTATTCATGTTATTTGAAAATGGAAACAACTCTGGAGCCATACCTTGATTTCTAGGCTACCAGGGCTTTTTCTATGCAATAAAGTAGACTGGTTCCACATCTGAAGTTGATGCCTACAAAACTGCCTTCACTTGAGGTAGTGAAGGGAATTCTTTTGTGTCATGGTTCAGCTCACACAGCTGACACACTTCTACCTTCTCAAGCAGGCACTCCTTCAGATGGTGGTTCTTCCTACATTTAGGGTAGAATATACCAAGTGTGAGATCCTCTACTGCTTGTTTCTGCTTTGCCTTCAGGACATCTATTTTCGAGGAGATGGAGCTCATCATTTTTGTCTTGAAATTTTCAAGAAGATCACCTATTTCTGCCTGGGTGGCTCCTCCATTAGATGAATTTTGTGTTCTGTTGAAGATATCATGTTCTAATTTGTCCCGTTTGTCCCGTTTGTTGTTCCTGGAAGATCCCATGGAATATCTTTTACATAGTTAAATGATATTTTCAAAGGACTCCTTTGAGATATCCCCCTTTCCTAACAAGTTCAAAGCGTCTAGGAAATCTTCCCTAATCCCACAAAGTAGGATTATTTTGAGCACATCTAACCCCATATTATTCTGTCCAGCTCTCTACACATTATATAAAATCCTTTCAACAAAATTTTCAAGACTTTCATCGTCCCTTTGTACCATTTTAAACAGTTCTTCTCTCTTGTCCTTGGTATTGCAATACTCCTGCTAATTTCTCCAAGAACACATGTTTCATCCGGTCCCAGGTAGTGACAGTTCCCCCTCCCAGGCTCATGAACCAACGTAATGCATTGTCCTTCAGAGTGGCAGGAAAAAGTTTCAGCTTCTATGCATTGGTGGTGTAGTCGTAGCTGTGACATAGGATGTCAAATTTAAAAATAAATTCATCTGGATCCTCTACCGCTTTTCCATAAAAGCGAGGAAACACCGATGGCAATATATTTTTCATAGGGGTTATCCCCTCTAGCTATTGAATTGGGAACTAGAGTGTAGAAACTATCCCTTCAGGTAGGGAGTTACCCTCGTGATGATGATTTTCGCCCATTGCTTCTTCGTGATCTTCGGGTTCGCGTCTATTGCTCATACCTTCTTCTGCTTTATCCTCTTCGTCCTTCCACTGATCGTTAATTTTTTATGGAACTGTGTCCACTCCTCTTCATTCACAACCTTCTCGTTAATGTGATAGATCAGATCTCGGTCAGCTGATCCCGCAGTACTAACTCTATCTTCCTCTACAGGGATATTCGAGGGTGTTGCAGCTCCTTGTGTGTTCTCTACTATGGAAACTAATGCTGCCACTCCAGGGGTAATTGGGCTTCTTCTAATAGGTGTTTCCTGATGGTGAGCCCCAGTAGAAGAATTGGTCCTATCAACCAGATCGTCAATGAATGTCCTTCTTCCCAATGTTGGATTTCACCCACGGCCTCGACCACCTGCAATGTTAGTGTTCTGTGGGGTGCTGGGATTTATAGGATTGTCACATCGTACCCTTCTTATATTCATGCAACCCAAAACATGCAAACTTAAAAACTGAAGAAGAATGAATAAATATAATTACTGGAAGCAACTACTATGGTGTCTAATGATTATCCTCCCTGGAAACGGCGCCAAAATCTTGGGCACCCTATATGCAAGTTAATTAAAGCCAACATACAGAGTGTTCAATATAAATTGTCAACCCAAGGAAGTCTCTTATTTCAAGGATAATGTGCACTATATATGCTTAAACACTAAGTATTTGATACTGTAAATGAATGACCCTAATTTCATGTTCAGCAGAACTCATCCCATAATCTACTTAATCTAGCTTACCTTCTTAATAATGCAATCACAAATACCTTCTTACAATCCTTAATCTAGAATTAAAAGATTCGGCAAACAAACATCTAGATTACTGTTGTAGAAATTTAAATCCTTAATTACCAAATAATTCTAAAATATTAAGGAAACAAACATCTAGATTACTTTTGCAGAAAGTTAAATCCTTAATTACCAGACCATCTAAAGATCCATCTCAATTATCTTGATTTGACTTAATGTAGGAATTCAAAGTACAGGAATTAAGTTCTACAATTATAAATGTGAAGGAATAAACTGCAAGGATCTAAAGAAAACAACAATTGAAAGAACTAGGGATGAACAAGGTTGTCACGGCTATCACACAGTTGCATAAGAGAAAGTTAACCTACATAGTCGACTGTCACACCACACCACTGTAGTTTATAGGGGATGCAATTATTGATCATTCAAATGAACACACAACAAATCGATGATTGTTGTAGCTTACTGTAAATAAAGGAAATTATCACAAAATCCAAACCATACAACAGAATAAATAAAATACCTAATTAAATCAACAATCCCTGTGGGAAGGTGGGCCCAGCCTTCACACAGAGATGCTGGAAGTAGCACACGTTAAAACGTCGAGATCTTAAGAGTCAAACTCCTTGTATTAAAATGGCAGATGAATACGCAACCTAAGTCACAGTTTATAAAATAAATTTGATTAATTTTTCAACCCCTGGCTCGGAATAGTTCCCAGTATTTATACAATTACAATCATAACATATTCCCACTATTATCAGGAATCCATGAAGATCTCTGATCTTTAGGCTACCCCAATTACGATAATTTTTTACAGTCGTGGCAAGATGAAAGAAGAAAATATAGGAAGGTTGTTACTCGAGCCATAAATGACGATCATGATCAATTGAGAATATACTCCATGGATTGCAGCTATTCTTGAGCAGTGGCGCACCTTTGCCTCTGAATCTATTTCATCCTGTTGCAGCTACCTTTGTACAGCTCGCGTGGAATAATATCCTTGGACCACGTTCTTTGGGCAACGATGGAATGGATGGCGATCATATCAGCAATGAATGTTCATCCTTCTCTTGGCATGTTCATCCCGCTACACCTGTATCATTTACATCTTGAATTATCTTTATAAAACCACCATATGTTAGCATAATTCAAGATGTAAAGCCCTGATTACAAAAATCCTAAGCATTAATAAAATAAGACAATGATTAACCATACCTGTATGAATTGAGGGACCGAGTGAAGGAAAAACATCTATTTAGTGTACATAATAAAGTAGGATAAGGAAAAAAGAGGTAGGTAAAGGTGGTCAAAAAGGGGTCATTTCTGGGCCCAACAAAAACTACAGAAATAGAGATTTACAGAAGGATGTTTACACATCCCGCATACTGCAAGTTGTGGAAAGAAGAGTTGTTGAGGGAAAAACTACGGAGAACATGATTTACAAAATGTCACTTCCGCATCCCGCAAGTTGTGGAAAGGATATTTCTGCGGAAATTCAACCTGGTAACAGAAGTCTTGGACCAATTTGATCATTCAGGCCATCACCAATCCAGCCATAAAACTTAGAAATTCATAAACATACATATATGCACACAATTGCAATTATACAGTGGAAGTAAATATATTCATCAAAGCATTCAACCTGTTCATCACAATTCATTAAACAAGATAGAGTTGCAGAGATTGCACACAAGAAATACTTATCTTGAAAGAAGCTTGTCCTGCAACCAACTATGTCACTGCAACGTTCCACCCAACCATAGGCCAGTGCACTCCTCAATCTCTTAGCAGCACTACCACCCCCGAGCTGGGAATGATTCCCATAAGGAGTAAGGAACACTAACAGGCTCACACATAGCCAAGAATACAACCAAAATCAGCCAATCCAACATAGTTGGGCTTATCAGGCTACAGACAAACAAGCCAATATATTGTTGGGTTTATCAAACTGCAATCATTCAAGCCAACATTCTCATTAAGGACCAGCCAAGCCAACTAACAGATGGGTTTATCGGGCTGCAAAGGAACTGGAAAACTTGAACTACTAAGCTAGTGAGCTCAACCACCGAGCCGTGGACACCTGCACTATATCAGTCTTATCTCCTAAAATCATCTACACACCCAACACAAGCAAGTATCCCTTTCTCTGCTACACAGTCCCTCGAGCTATGCCTTCCCTTCCACTGTTGTTCAAGGAGTGCAAAGAAGAAAACCAGCCCCTCTAGATCTATTTGGAGGTTCCTTCCTACACTAGGTTTATCAATCTAGTTTAGATCTAATTCTAATCTAGACCATTTCATACCAAGGCAATAATATGCACACATAGAAGACCACAATGTTAACGCAACAAAACATACTTCCACTTTCTCTATGACAGAGGATACCATTGCACCAACACTCAATCCGGTATCCACAGGAGAAAAATATAGAACAAAACACAGTTCTGCAAAACAGGCGAATGCATAGCGTGCATCAACATGATAGAATCAAAAATTATCATAATCGAACCACAACGTTTTGGGTGAAAGCCCTGATGATGGACTGTGCATGCACAATGAGGAAAGAGAGAAACTGAAAACGTTGAAGGATGGATCATCCAAACGTCCTGCCTCTCCCTACAACGTGAGGGAAGATGAAACGTGAGTGCATGAGGGAATGGGCATACATTTTCTAGGTTTTTTCTTTTGACATTTGGATTTTCCCCCATGGCTCAAGGTTAAACATTCCCCCCTCCCTGTTCCTTAGGAAATCATGCCCCCATCTCATTATTTGTTGCATTGACATAGTTGGTTGTGGGTTTTTAATTAAATTGCATATTTATATTATTTCCAAAATTATAACTGTGCTTGACTTAGGACCATAAACCATAGGCATCAAACTAGATCACCTATACACAAAACATAAATCAATGGTAGGGCCTTGGCCTTGATCTCCTTTCCATGATTCCATACAATATTTTCATCATATATTTAATGCAAAAAACAGGGTCAAAACTGGGGTGTTACAACTCCTTTGTCCCCTTATCACTCCTCTATCATTAATGGGTGTCATCAATGACAACCTATGCTCAACACTACCCTCCAATGCTCTTAATATGGATTGTTCATATACCTGCTCACAACTCCCACTGGATGTGCGATATCTGGTTTTGTGCACACCATCGCATACATCAAGTTGACAACTTCTGATGACTAGGGAACCTTGGACATGTATTCTATCTCCTCCTGTGTCTTGGGACACGTCTCCTTACTTAGTTTGAAATGGATGGCCAAACGTGTACTAACTGGTTTTGCATTTTGCAATCTAAACCTCTTAAACACCTTTTCTATGTTTTCACCTTGAGACAATGTCAATTTTCAATTTTTCCTATCTCTTGTTATTGTCATACCAAGGATTTGCTTTGCAGCACCCAAGTCCTTCATCGCAAATGATTTAGCTAGTTTCCTTTTGAGCACATTTATATCATGCATGTTAGACCCTAGAACAAGTTTTTCATCCACATGTAATAATAAGATAATACATCTTCCCTTATCTATCCTATTGAAATAAACACAGTGGTCAGAATGACATCTACTATAACCTTGTTATGTCAAAAATTTATAAAATTTCCAATACTATTATCTTGGATCTTGTTCCAAGACATACAAGATCTTCTTCAACCTACAAACCAAATTCTCCTTCCCTTTCAAATCATACCCCTGTGGTTGCTGCATACAAATCTCTTCCTCCAATTCCCTGTGGAGAAAGGTTGTTTTTACATCTAATTGTTCAAGATACAATAGTTTTACTGCCATAGACTTAAAATAGTCCTAATTGAAGTCATTTTAACAAGAGGAAAACATATTTCATCAAAGTCTATACCTTTCTTTTGTGAAAACCCCTTTATAACAAGTCTAGCCTTATACCGCTTCTTTCCTCCATCTTCTTCCTTCAACTTGTAAACCCATTTATTCTGCAATATTCTTCTACCTGCAGGAAACTCAACCAAATCTCAAGTCCAGTTCTTTACTAATGACTCCATCTCCTCATTCATTCCTTGCTCTCACTTCTTTATAGTTTCCATCTGCATTGCTTCTTCATGACATTTTGGTTCACCATAATCAGTAATCAATAAATAATATAGTGAAGGATATAATCATCTAGGGGGTCTACTTAACCTGGTAGATATTCTTACGTTTGAAAGAGTTTAAGGTACATATTTTTTTTCTTGATTTTCTCGTATCTTTGGAACTTCATTTTCTTTTATTTCATCAAGCACTGAGTACTTTGTGTTTTTCTTTTCCTCTTTCTTTCCCTGCAAATTATCTTTGTACATAACATTTTCATTGAATACTACATCTCTACTCCTAATGATTTTGTGATTTTCATAATCCCATAAGAGATAACCAAAATCATCAACCTTGTATCCAATAAAGGTGCATTTCTTGGATTTATCCTCAACCTTTGTTCTATAGTTCTGATAAATGAGTAGTTTAGCTTTTTACCTGTCCATGCCTCCTCTGGAATCCCACCATCCAAAGTGCTTGAAGGCACTCTATTTATTAAATAAGCAATAATATCTACAACATTAGCCCAAAACTATAAGGGCAACCATGCATGCAATCTCATACACCTTGCACTCTCCATGATCGTCCTATTCATCCTTTCTGACACACAATTTTCTTGTGTTGTTCCTAGGACTGTATTCTCTCTACAAATCCCATGGTATGAACAATAAATATCAAACTCCTTTCTACAATATTCACCTCCATTATCAGCTCTAAGACATTTCAACCTTTTCCCTGTCTCATTCTCAACCAAAGCTTTCTACTTCTTAAAAGTAGCAAACACATCATATTTTTGTCTAATGCAATGAATCCAAATTTTTCTAGTTGCATCATCAATAAAAGTAACATAATAACGAGAGACACCAAGAGATTGTACCTGAGCCATTCCCCATACATATATATGCACGAGCTCTAACTTTTCACTCTTCTTTTGTTTCCCAACCCTGAGAAATATAACTCTCTTTTGTTTTCCATAAACATAGTTCTCACAGAATTCCAAACTTACCTACTTCAAATCTAGAAGGAATTTCCTTGAGTGAAGAATCTACATCCCCTTCTCGCTCATGTGGCCAAGACTATGATGTTGCACCTATTTCTTTTATTTCATCGGTATTATGAGGACACAAATACAGCGTACCTATCCTATTTCCTTTTGTTATTACGAGTGCGCCTTTAGTGCTCTTCCACCATTTTTTCCAAACGTAGAAAAACAATCATTATCTCCCAATTGCCCTCTTGAGATCATATTTATTTTCATAGCAGGAATATGCCTTACATATTTTAGTAGTCATTCATTTCCATTATTTAATTTAATATGTACCTTACCCATTCCAACAATTTTACATGGCTCATCATCCCCCAATACAACATGTCCAAAATCACTTGGAACATAATCATGAAAGAATTTCCTTTGGGGTGTAGCATGACATGAATCCCCTAAATCTACTACCCATTAATCACTAGTATTATCTAATGCAAGAATCAAATCATATTATAACACGTCAGCTACTACATTACCATCCTGAGTAGTCTCCTACTACCTGTCCCCTTTCTTCTTTGGAGCTCTATAGTTTTTCTTCGGATGTCCTCTCTTATGATAGTTCCAACACTCTATCTTTCCCAGTATGGACTTGGATCTGCCCTTTCTAGACTTGTTGTGATTACCTAGGCTCCTTCATCTCTCCCTTTGTCTTCCCCTGCTCTCCATGGTCAACACATTAAGTGATGTCTCACCTGTGATTTTTCTTTACATTTCCTTGCTAAGAATAACACCAACAACATCATCAAATTTAAGAGTGATTGAACCAGAGACAAAGTTACTTACAACCATGACCAAGCCATTCCAACTTTCCGGCAATGAGCACAAGATTAGAAGATCCCTAACTCCATCATCAAAATTCACTCCTACATAACTTAGCTTATTAGTAACCATATTAAATTCAATTAAATGGTCATCAAGAGATCCACCTCCTAACATCTTCATATTAAATAAACACTTCATTAGAAATACCTTGTGTAAAGCCTAGTTTTTTTCATAGAGCTTAGCCAATGCGCTCATCACACCCTGTGTTGTCTTTTCTTTTGAAATATTGAAAGCCTGTTTGAAGATAATCATTTACACATAAATTAATTGAGAAGTCGAAGAGAGCTGTGTTGCATGAATTTAAAATTCGATGTTTCGACCCCTTCTCTGGGATCATCATCAAGAGAAGTTGGAAGCCTGAAAGTATTTAAGGGAGGTAGGTACACTATAAATATATGTTTTGGAATGAGGCTTAAATTTTTTTATTTTTTTTGTGGAGTCAGTTTGGGAAAAAATAATTAATTTATATTATTTCGCCAAAACTTCATAAATTTTTATAGTTTTAAAAAATTTATAAAACCATTAATTCCAACTAAGGTATAAAGGTAAGATTCTAATAAATTTAGTTTTTAAATTAAAACTTTAAATTGTTTATTAAAAATAAAAATAAAAAAATTTAAATTTATATAAATTTTATAATTAAACTTTAAAAAAAAAATTAAATTTTTTAGGTCTAAAAACTTTTTAATTATTTATTATAAAAACTTTTATTTAAATTAAAATGTTTATAGAATTTAACTTTTATAAATTTTTTCACAAAAAAAAATAAAAATTTAAGCCTCATTCCAAGACAGATATTTATAGCGTACCTACCTCCCTTAAATACTTTCAGGCTTCCAACGTCTCCTGATGATGATCCCAGAGAAGGGGTCGAAACGTCAAATTTTAAATTCATGCAACATAGCTCTCTTCGACTTCTCAATATTGAAATCCACCGACAAAGTTAGGAACAATTGTATTGTTCCTAGTGCCTTTCTATCAAGAACCTCTCATTCTTCATCCTTCATAGTCAACCGAGTGTTTTGTTTTTTCTCCCAATGGTAGGAACATATCCTTCTAGTATAGATAGTCCTCCATTTGCATCTTCCATAACTTGTAATTTTGGCCGTTAAATTTATCAACCCTAAACTTTCCTTTTTTTTCCATTGCTCCCACTTGAACCAGGAACCCTTCTTTCCTGCTAGTTTACCAGCCAAATAGACTTTGGCTCTAATACCAATTGTTAGAAAAATGAGATCACATAGCAATAACAATAAATAAGATGCAAATATTAAAACATAAACACATTACAAGAGAGAGACCCATATAACGTGGTTCACCCAAGATGCGCTATGTCCACACATAAATTTTTAGTCCTTTATTTATACCATCCAATAAAAATGAATGGATACAACCTGCAATAAACCCACTTCACTTCCTCTTCACTCTCACAGACTCTCTCACACAATCACAAAGAGTGTTTTACAATGCTATAATACATTACACAGTCGTATTACAATGCTTTCCTTTTATAGGGGAATTACCATGGGACAATACCACAGGTCACCCAATACCATGGGCCGGTACACTGTTGACCAACAAACATCCCAAAATTTTCTTTCGGGGGCTACACCTCTGGACCCCCCAATTGGGGGGGTGGTCCCCTGCGGAGGGGATGATGTCCACCCGTATCCCCTATTAGGACGAGTGTACATTAAAACTGGGGTACAAATATGGTTGAACAATAACATATCTAAGTCAAGAAGATCATGCTCCACAGCCAACATAACCATGTAAAATTTCAACACATACAGGCACATTTTGAAGAAATTTCAACGTTGGTCCCATTCATTGCTCACTGTTTAGGGTGTATGGATGGCATTGGTGATGAGCGTGTTGGAATTCCATGACATTAAAAGAGATTTATGACGAATATTCTATATGTAGGAATGACAAATGATGACAACAAGAGGTGCATCATGAACGTTGATGGAAACATGGACGATATTTTATATTATGTGGGGACTTCAACATCCTTGAGTCTTAAAACCCTCCTATACCCTCAAGGAAAGTGTCTAGTATGACCATGTCAAATGCGAATGCATACAGTCACAGTTAGAATAAATCTCAACATTGGCCCCATTCACTACTCAATGTGCAGGGTCGATGGATGACATTAATCCCTTAACCCAATATAATCCCTAAGCAATTAACCATTAAATCGATTGCATGTTGGACCCTATAAAATTATTTAGGGATGCCTCTACTTACGTAAAATCATGCTTTAACCGTCTTGAATAATGCCACAAGAAAAAGGAAAAGGCATGGAAATTGATTCTTCATTAGGTTTCGCTGCAAAGTTTGGTATGTCAGGTTTGATCTTTGTTGGCATGGATGGAAAATTTGTGTCATGATGATGATAGAAATCAAAACCATGTTGGTTTCGATGACAATGACAATGATTTAATTGAGTGTTAAAACCCTCCAATACCATGAAGGCATGCACCTAGTCTAACCATGTAAATTATCAAAGCATACATGCACATTTTGAATAAATTTCAATGTTGGACCTACTCATTGCTCATTGTGTGGGATCGATGGATTAAATTTTTGGTGGGCGTGTTGGAATTTCCATGACATTTCATGAGAGTTCCTAGAAATATTATATATATGGGAAAGATGAATGGTGAAAATGAGACGTGAATGATGAGTGTTGATGTAAACATGGGCGATGTCAAAGAATAGGTGGGGAAATCAGTAATCCACGAGTCTTGAAACCCTCCCATACCTTCAAGGCATGTGTACAGTCTAACCCATGGTTAAATTTCAATGTATACAGACACAATTTGACGAAATCACAATTTTATCCCCTTTCACTGCTTGTTTTGCAGGGTTGGTGGATGACATTAAGCCCTTAACCCAATATAATCCCTGAGCCATTAACCATTAAACTACCTAACCTTGATTTTCAATTTCATATGCTTCTGCCATTCATTTTGTATCAACATGTTAGTGAATACACAAAAATATGGGTTGTCACGATCATGAGTGGTCTTCATACATAAATATAGTCAAAAGAATCATTTATCCATCCTTGTAATGTATTTATATTATGTGTAAATAAATGAAGAACAATAGAAATAAATTCTTCACAATGTAACTTTGCATACTGAATGTTATAAAAGTGTATCAATATGGTCGGAATGACTATATTTCTTTTTCTAAGTAGTGAATATATAAATAATTTTTAATTGGAATTTATGTTCGGCCCTTAACCATTAATCCATTAAATATTAACCACTTAACCCATAATCCCTAAGCCAATAACAATTAAACTACTGAAACCCTAAGCCTTTAACCCCTTAGCCCTTGACCCTTAATCGCTTAAACCCTAATCCCTAATCCCTTAACCCTTAAATCGCTAAACCCTAATCCCTAAATCCTCTAATCCATAAAGCTCATAACCCTAAAGTGCCTAATCCCTAAAGCACGTATACCCATAACCCCCAAGACCTCAACAATTTAACTATTTAGGCACAACCTGTGTTAATTTAGAAGCTAAATATGACGCCAAAGTAGAAGGTAAACACGACGCTAAATTAGAAGTTAACAATGAAGCTAAAATAGGAGAAAATAAGGAAGTTAAACTAGAAGTTAAAAAGGAAACTAAAAAAGGCATAAAACATCAAGCTAAAGAGGAAGCCACATGGGGTGCTAAACTAGATGTTAAAGCAGGAGCAACAAAGGAGGCCAGAAAAGAAGAAAAACAAAATTGAAATTTGGCACTACAATCGGCGCTATTTGTTGCTGACTATAGCGTCGATCAGTCGGTGCTATTTGTCGCTGACTATAGCATCGATCAGTTGGCGCTATTTGTCACTAATTGGCGCAAAAATTTCCACAATCACACCATTTCGATGAATAATGATGACTTTTTCGAAACAAAATGGAGAAAAATACATTGAAACAGTCAATATAAGTAAAAAAGGGAGCTAAAAAGGAAGATAATCATAGGTATTTGTTGTAGTGTCTTTATAGACATCGAGATGCATCTCTAAAGAATATTAATTTAAGTCAAGTTAATGTGAAGTGCTCAAAATGTTACTTTGGGAGAGTTAACCATAATATTACAACTTGCATGAATAAAAGAAGTATAGTATACTAGCATGCGAATGATAAAAATTGAAACTAAACTAGCAGGATGCATAAGTTAACATGTGAATCTATATGTAGTGGACATATGCAAAATTGACATGGAAAGAAAAGGGAGGAATGAGAAACTTAGTGATTAAAATCACTAAGTTTGACTAAGATGCTAGTCCCTTTTGAGGCCACCTTAGATGCTTATTGTTGGTCCTTATGGCCATCATTCAAGATTTTACTATGTAGATTGTACTACTTGCCTTTTAGAACTACGTGTTTTCTATCCAAAAATCTACGAAGGAAAATTTTGGGACAATGGTAGAAAATGTAGGAGAAAATGCCCCTTTGTCACTCTAGAGATGGATTTATCTTGTAGAACCAAAACAAAAATTAAACCAATCATTAATGGGGTTATTATGGTGAATTTGGGTAGACATAACTATCTGTAACATAGAAATTTATGGCTATCCAAAGAGTGGGCTATGAGCTAAAGGTGATCAAAAGTGCCAAATAAATGCTTGGGGGTGACTTTTTATGACATGTTGTTGGGCAAAATATTGTCTTGAATAATTTACCTAATATTTAATTATCAACTAGGGTTAGTAGGCTTAGAGTTGCTACAAAATATATGCGAAGGTACAGAGTGTCGTGGTAATAAGCTGAAGATCTGAAGTTAAACCCTAATCCCTAAATCCTCTAATCCATAAATCTCATAACCCTAAAGTGCCTAATCCCTAAAGCACGTATACCCATAACCCCCAAGACCTCAACAATTTAACTATTTAGGCACAACCTGTGTTAAGTTAGAAGCTAAATATGACGCCAAAGTAGAAGGTAAACACGACGCTAAATTAGAAGTTAACAATGAAGCTAAAATAGGAGAAAATAAGGAAGTTAAACTAGAAGTTAAAAAGGAAACTAAAAAAGCATAAAACATCAAGCTAAAGAGGAAGCCACATGGGGTGCTAAACTAGATGTTAAAGCAGGAGCAACAAAGGAGGCCAGAAAAGAAGAAAAACAAAATTTAAATTTGGCACTACAATCGGCACTATTTGTCATTGACTATAGCGTCGATCAGTCAGCGCTATTTGTTGTTGACTATAGCGTCAATCAATCGGCGCTATTTGTCGCTAATTGGCACAAAAAGTGCCACAATCGCACCATTTCGATGAATAATGATGACTTTTTCAAAACAAAATGGAGAAAAATACATTGAAACAGTCAATATAAGTAAAAAAGGGAGCTAAAAAGGAAGATAATCATAGGTATTTGTTGCAGTGTCTTTATAGACATCGAGATGCATCTCTAAAGAATATTAATTTAAGTCAAGTTAATGTGAAATGCTCAAAATGTTACTTTGGGAGAGTTAACCATAATATTACAACTTGCATGAATAAAATAAGCATAGTATACTAGCATGCGAATGATAAAAATTGAAACTAAACTAGCAGGATGCATAAGTTAACATGTGAATCTATATGTAGTGGACATATGCAAAATTGACATGGAAAGAAAATGGGGGAATGAGAAACTTAGTGATTAAAATCACTAAGTTTGACTAAGATGCTAGTCCCTTTTGAGGCCACCTTAGATGCTTATTGTTGGTCCTTGTGGCCATCATTCAAGATTTTACTATGTAGATTGTAATACTTGCCTTTTAGAACTACGTGTTTTCTATCCAAAAATCTACGAAGGAAAAGTTTGGGACAATGGTAGAAAATGCAGGATAAAATGCCCCTTTGTCACTCTAGAGATGGATTTATCTTGTAGAACCAAAACAAAACTAAAACCAATCATTAATGGGGTTATTATGGTGAATTTGGGTAGACGTAATTGTCTGTAACATAGAAATTTATGGATATCCAAAGAGTGGGCTATGAGATAAAGGTGATCAAAAGTGCCAAATAAATGCTTGGGGGTGACTTTTGATGACATGTTGTTGGGCAAAATATTGTCTTGAATAATTTACCTAATATTTAATTATCAACCGGGGTTAGTAGGCTTAGAGTTGCTACAAAATATATGCGAAGGTACAGAGTGTCGTGGTAATAATCTAAAGATCTAAAGTTGAACTTCTAAGGACCTAATTAAGTTAATGAAAACAAAAGTGACATCAAACTATTTATAAATGTTTGGATTATGACAATAAACTATTCTATCTAGAGAGATTGATTTTTACTTGAGAAAATGGCTATATTAAAAAGAATTTACAATGACCAAATAGAAACGATACATACACTAACTAAATTATCTTAATTCCACTCTCCTTGATTATTCTGAGGGTAGGCATTTACTGTAATAGGAACTGGGGCAGGAGGGGTATCAAAATGCCTCTCAAAAGAAGTATAAAAGCTAAAGGGGATTAAGTCTAGTTTGATCTCTACAAAAATGTGCAAACTAATAAATGTCCAGTTACAGGAAATAGTAAACATGATTGGTTATATACAAGTGACTCCTATTTACAAAGTACTATATAAGAATAGACATAGTTTATGGACAAACAAAAAACCTCACAAGGATGATTTGAGTTCTATAATAAACACCTAATCTATTAATGCATGTAATTTAAAACTAAAGGAACAATATTGAATTAAAGGCTCAATTACAGATCAATACAATGACTTAATTTACATAATATCATTCCTATGCATAAGGTAAAAGAAAGAGGAAGGAGAAATGAGTTTTAACAAGAAGTCTCCAGCAATCTTATCTAAAGGTCTTTAAAATAAAATATAAACATTATCTAACCATTACTACTCAGATAGAATCAGAAAACTAGAAGGATAAACTTTAAAATAAATTAAAAACATACAGGACTAAATGAACGACTGTATAACATGTGGAAATGAAGGTCTGTATAAAAGGTGGGACAGATCGTCTGTATGGCAGTCTATTTAAAGGAAATGTTAAAACTTTTAAGGAAACAGTAAAATTAAAATGCTTTATTGAAGAGAAGCTACCCCATGCATGTACTACTGTAATGTAAAACAGGAAGTAAACCTACTTTAATGACTGAATTCCACAACCTAGACTAATTGCATAATTCAAAACAAACTAACATATTCTTAAGCAAATGATAAAAAAACTAGAATAAGCAGAACTAGACTATAACTAATCAAAGAGATTTAATCTAGAAATCGAAAGACTATGCAGAAAACTTGAAAGCTATCTTAAATGCAACCGGTTGCTATTTAATAAAAAGAACCTACATGCTCAACATAATTTCAAACTGAAATCTATACTCTACGAAACAGGGACGACTATAGAAACAGAACTAAACAACTCATAAACAGAATTTATACTAATTGCAAGGAAAAATAAAAAGACCTACATAGGGATATAAAGACTTTGTTTGTCAAGGGGGCCTCCCAGCGAACAAAGTTGAGCTTCTTCTAGTCAAACACAATCATATACAACACAAGAAGACTTTCATTAAAATAATAGGTAGCATTACAAATTTTTTCAAATGGAACTGATCAAATAAATAACAGACAGAGGCTCGGACTCTAGACTGAGAGAGAGACTCTAAGACTCATACTAAGATTCTCTTCTAAATCACATACAATGTCTATATATATATACATCATTTAATGGAGGTGAGCAAGTCGACCCTTTAGTGGTCGACTGCTCTTCAAGATAAAGCAGTCATAATGGCAAATAAGTATATTAATAATTAACAAATGATTGTTCCTCTTCTTTCTCCGATAATGTTCCTTCAAGCACGCAATGTGGTTCATACTTCAGTCCAAATCAAATCATGTGTTGAGGTGTCACGCCATGAGCACTTCTTCCAGAAGAAGATGAACGTTGAGATACCGGCGCGTGGTGATGACAGTTTCTGGCCATTTTCATGCTCTTAATACACATAAACATGCTATCAAAAAATGTGCAGTCTATTTGATGATCTGGATAGCAAGCTGGGCGCACTCTCCATATACTCAGCTGAACATGTGTCTATTTGTCAGCTCATCAAAAAGACAATATAACCTGCAGAGAATAAGAAACATGAATTAATATAGCAAATGCACTCTGTATTATGCCAATTTTAACCATTGAAACCATAAAATGATGATAATAAATAGAATTGACATAAATCCTAATTTAGCCATACCTGAGGCTTGTAGAGGGAGATGCATGGTGCAAAAGACACTAAAAAGTAGAAAAACATATGTTAATATGAGAAGTATTGAACCCAAAAATAGTGAAAAAATGGGGACCAACATTCCCCCAAACTGGAAGAATACCAGTTCCCACTAGTGCAAAGTAAAAGATATCATAAGGAAGGAGGCAGAGTTGCGTCAGCAGTTGCCTCCGACTTGGATGGAACAGATTTCTTGTACTTCAACTTCCTCGCCTATGCTTTCAGAAGAGCATGCCTCGCCTGTTGATCCCTCTGAGATATACTAATGGTCTTATGTAGATCCTCCATATTCTTAATTTGCAACCGTATTTCTATGTTTTCTTCACAAAGCTTTGAAATTAACTTGACATGTGCTTCATTTTTGCTTTGTCGATTGAGTTAACTCAGAAGTTAACTGTTCTAATGTGGGCTGCGGTGGCGTCATGAGTGGCATCAATGGTTCTGGGGACTGGTTGAAATCTCATGGAGGACTTATTTATGTTGAAGGTGGGTCCAAGTCGACAGTAGGAAGGGGATCTTCAGATTCAGGAATATCCATCCGATCGGTGTCCTTGAGCAATTCAACAGAGAGGCTAGCTAGTGCTAAGAGGGATGAGTTGGGAATGATTTCCTCTACCTCAACCTCATCATTCGGATGGTCAGTCTGATCATCAAGCTGAACCATGGTCTGAGTACTAGGTCGAAGCCTGCGCTAGACGCTTTTAGCCTTATGTCTTCTAGTACGAGGTCATGAAAAAGGCACAAACTCAGCAGACACGGGACTAGCAGGGGTTTCTTGCACAAGTGAATTAGGTTCTGAGACACCCTCATCAAGGTGGACAACATTAGGGTTTTCTTTTGCTATGGGTGAGGTTTCTCTAGACTCAGGATGAAAATGTCGAGATCATTTACGAATATTAAGGTGGGGATTGAGTACTTTAAAAACAAAGGTTTCCCAAGATTGGATTCAGTTTTTAAGCTGATCCAAGATTAACATTTTGATTATACTATGGTGATACAGACTACTCTTAGGATGGAGGGTATCCCTTCTAACCAAATTCGACATTTTTTCTAGGCTATGGAAGAAAAATAAAGGAAAATTCAAGCATCTATTGTCAACAAAGTGGGCTAATAACCAAAGGTGACAAGACTTAAAAATGCTAAATTTACCTTCACAGGTAACTAGGTGAATGATGACTGTCAACGGCTTCATATACTCTGGCTTTATCCAACTGTGATGGTAGCCTTTCACACCTGTTACATACTGGAACTCAGGCTTCAGCGCGAAATTGTGTGATGCTCACAGAACGAACCAATTTTTATGCCACTGTTCACCCTCTTGGAGAAGCTTAGTGGCACAGGAAATCAATTCTTCAATGACCTGAAAAGAAAGGTGACCTACTTCGGCCATCCTCCCATCAAATCCCATTACGAACAGCAATAAAATATCCTCGTCATAACCTTGCAGCGAATGGAGGAAAGGGTTCCATCTGGCACAAAAGAACACTTCCATACACTCCCTAAATTCTGTCATTTGAAATAGATCCTGATAACTCTCAGGCTCGAATCTGTTCGGCATGATGGAAACAGAAGAAGGAATACAGGGTTTTCAAGAAAGGTGGCTAAAATGCTCCAGAATAATAACGGTTAGTGATGGGGATGGGATTGAGAAAGGTTCACACAGTGCCAGTTTTAAAGCATGCCACATTCAACCTACCAAACGATCATGCAACCAGCTCGGCATGCCTAAACGATCATGCCATTATGGCAAATTTTCAGAGCATGTGTCGTCTAAAGCGTGTGATTGAACGAGTTTCTAATGTTTAGTTGGTTCAACCATGTCCAAAGCAAGATTTGGACAGGTTGAACGTGTAACCTAATGCAAGTGTATAACCAAACTTATAACCATAACCTTAGTTCAACGAGGAGGGTAGCTTATCTAATAGATTATGCGTGCGAACATAAAAGGAGAATAATGAAGATGGCAAGATCATAATAAATAAAAGGTACTTGATGGTTATTTGAAGGTCGTATCATATCCAAATAGGAATAAAATAAGATCATATTAGATTTAATTCATGCAATCATTAATCGGCATTAGTCATAATATCATATAGATGTGACCCTAACGGCATGACTAGGATTTTTACCCAATGAAATTAAGCCAACACTTAATCAAAGGTACAAAAATATCATAAAAAAATTTATCCAGCTCATCGTTCGGTCTTTTATTCACACTGACATTTGACCCTTCATATGATCCTTCATACGATCCTTCACACAGCTCTTCATATGAAATAATTCTTTTAACATTCTTGGTTATTCATCCACAACTTTTAAGGCCAACTTCTCTATCTGCATTATCCTGCAAACACTTTATCATTTGGCAGTGAGTCTTTTATAAGTAAAAATGAAGACAGACAATCAACTAATCCTCCCCCAAACCAAATATATGGCATGTCCTCAAGCCATACAAGAAAACTATGTAATTTGCAAAAGAATTAAGAAAGTTCAGTCATGTTGCTGTAAGTTTCTAAAAGAGAAAAAGACTAACTAATAAAGGGAAAGGATTCAGATAGATATATTAAAAAAAATAGTGCTCAAATGTATAGAGATATAAATGGATCATTGATGATGTGATGAATAGTACCATAGGGAAAACTAGTCACCCTTGCCTTATTTTAAAGATATCTTGTCATCTCAAGAATTCTTTGAACTCAACTTCGAATTTGTGGAAATTTTCAACTATGGCTACCATTTCTAGGATAACCATATCCTAGATATTGATGAAAATAAGACTATCGGATCCAAGATCAGCTTACGGTTATTCTATTATGACATCATAAACAATAGGCCTATGTAGATGTGTTTTGATATATATTATTTTTCTTTCAAATCATCTGCCTAGTGGTGCATTAACCAGATCTCTTTACCTGATATTGCCCCGCTACCAGTAGGCCTGTTCAGTACCTCGACGGGTTTATCTTGGTACCATGCAAGCATAGCCCCGCTGCCAGCGAGCTTGTTCAGTACCCTGATGGGTTTACTTGCATTTATCAAACTTCCTTGTAATTTATTACTTAGCATTGCCCCACTACCAGCAGGCCTGTTCAGTACCCCGGCGGGTTTTCCTTGTATAAATATTTTGAATATAGGAAGTCGATTGGTACTAGAGCGTGCTAAGCCCTACTAAAGACATGAGATAAAAAATTTCACAAAATCGCCTTAACTATATATCATGTCAAAAGATAATAACTTAAAGGTGTCCCTTGGCCTTTCAGTCTATTTTATAAAAGGTAATGTTCCCCACAAGTATTAATTCCACTTACCCTATAGTGCCCTCAAAGATAGTTAAGAGTCAAGTTTTGATAACAAGTGTAGATGAGCTAGTAGTCTCTAGGTATGAAAATGTTGAATATCATGATAATTGAAATGAATCCTTTGAGCCACTGTTCAAATAATTAGAATCTGAGTCAAAACACTTAGCATAGCAAAATCATAAAATAATTGGTTTGAAAGTGATATACAAGAAAAGCTTTAAGGCCTTATTAGAGATCTTTACCTCATAAGTTGTTCAAAGAAATAGATGCTTCTTCAAAGCCATGTATTAGATGATTCATTTTATTCTTGAAAATATAGAAAAGAGTCCTCTGGAAAGAAGTGATTAGGAATGACTCTTTATTTATTCAAAGAGATATACACATATTTACATATATACAAGTAATGATAACCCACGATATTTTTTAAGATTAGGAGGAAGAGATTTCTGGATGGAGTAGTCCAATAATTACCTCTATCTTGATAGTATCCATCTTGATCTTCTGGGTCAAAATAGGATGCCCCATGCAAATATAGCATGGAGGAATTTTTATTAATGGACATTCCTGTTTAGTTTTACATTCTGGGAAGACATTGCTTCTTGTTGCTTGTTCTTCTTCCTGGTTTTTTATGTAGGTTTGATTTCTAGAGTGAATGTACCTAGAAGGCTTCTTTTGAGGTGAGGATGGAGCATCCCATCGTTCTTTTTCAAAAGAGAAATTCCTCTGATCACTCATTCTTTTATTGGTTCTTATAGGAGTAGGGAATGCTGCTATGGATATGTCAATTTGAGGGGTTACTATTACCAAAGAGAACTCCCACCTAGGTAAGTTCAGATTCCTTACTTCAAAAGTTATATTATCGGACTTTGTTACTTAGTAGAAGGTTAAGAGGTTCCCTAGTTACTTGTTTTTAAATTTGATCAAAAATAGGGCCCTCGGGTTCTTTTGCCAGGATTTATTTTCTATAATTCCCCCCCCCCCCTTGTAAGAATCTCTTTATGGGTCTAGCAAAACTACTTCCTATAAGTGTGTTTTTTTTCAATGCTTATTCAGTGATTTGGGGCTTTATGTTTCCTATAAAAATTTTATAAAATCTTGATAAAATGTTGCTATCCTATGCTACTATTATTACTGGATTTTGGGGCACCTATTATAACAGATGCGTAGGTTCTTACATCTCGTCTTACCGCTCCCCCGTTATCAGCCTATTCTACCTTACAAAACAAATCCCCAGCAACGGCACCAAAAATGTTGGGAAAAATATTGTCTTGAATAATTTACCTAATATTAATTATCAACCGGGGTTATTAGGCTTAGAGTTGATACAAAATATTTGCGAAGGTAGAGAGTGTCGTGGTAATAAGCTAAATATCTGAAGTTGAACTTCTATGGACCTAATTAAGTTAATGAAAACAAAAGTGACATCAAACTATTTATAAATGTTCGGATATAAACAGTGCTTATGACAATAAACTATTCTATCTAGAAAGATTGATTTTTACTTGAGAAAATGGCTATATTAAAAATAATTTACAATGACCAAATAGAAACGATACATACACTAACTAAATTATCTTAATTCGACTCTCCTTGATTATTCTGAGGGTGGGCATTTACTGTAATAGGAACTGGGGAAGGAGGGGTATCAAAATGCCTCTCAAAAGAAGTATAAAAGCTAAAGGGAATTAAGTCTAGTTTGATCTCTACAAAAATGTGCAAACTAAGAAATGTTCAATTACAGGAAATAGTAAACATGATTGTTTATATACAAGTGACTCCTATTTACAAAGTACTATATAAGAATAGACATAGTTTATGGACAAACAAAAAAACTCACAAGGATGATTTGAGTTCTATAATAAACACCTAATCTATTAATGCATGTAATTTAAAACTAAAGGAACAATCTTGAATTAAAGGCTCAATTACAGATCAATACAATGAGTTAATTTACATAATATCATTTTTATGCATAAGGTAAAAGAAAGAGGAAGGAGAAATGATTTTTAACAAGAAGTCTCCAACAATCTTATCTAAAGGTATTTAAAAGAAAATATAAACATTATCTAACCATTACTACTTAGATAGAATAAGAAAACTAGAAGGCTAAACTTTAAAATAAATTAAAAACACACAGGACTGAATGAACGACTGTATAACAGGTGGAAATGAAGGTCTGTATAAAAGATGGGACAGACTATCTATATGACAATCTGTTTAAAGGAAATGTTAAAACTTTTAAGGAAACAGTAAAATTAAAATGCTTTATTGAAGAGCAACTAACCCATGCATGTGCTACTATAATGTAAAAAAGGAAGTAAACCTACTTTAATGACTGAATTCCACAACCTAGACTAATTGCATAATTCGAAACAAACTAACATATTCTTAAGCAAATGATTAAAAAACTGGAATAAGCAGAACTAGACTATAACTAATCAAAGAAATTTAATCTAAAAATCGAAAGACTGTGCAAAAAACTTGAAAGTTATCTTAAACACAACCAATTTCTATTTAATAAATAAAACCTACATGCTCAACATAATTTCAAACTGGAATCTATACTCTACGAAACAGGAACGATTATAGAAACAAAACTAAACAACTCATAAACATAATTTATACTAATTGCAAGGAAAAATAACAAAACCTACATAGTGATATAAAGACTCTATTTGTCGGGGGTCCCTCCCAGTGAACAGAGTTGAGCTTCTTCTAGTCGAACAAAATCATATACAGCACAAGAAGACTTTCATTAAAATAATAGGTAGCGTTACAAAGTTTTTCAAATGGAACTGATCAAATAATAGACAGAGGCTCAGACTCTAAACTGAGAGAGAGACTCTAAGACTCAGACTAACTTTCTCTTCTAAATCACATATAGCGTCTATATATGTACATTGTTCAATGGATAGTGATCAAGTCGACCCTTTAGTGGTTGACTGCTCTTAAAGATAAAGCAGTCATAGTGGCAAATAAGTATATTAATAATTAACAAATTGCTATTCCTCTTCTTTCACTGATCAGGTTCCTTCAAGCGCGTAATGTGGTTCATACTTCAGTCCGAATCAAATCCTGTGTCGAGGTGTCATGCCATGAGCACTTCTTCCAGAAGAAGACAAACACTGATATACCGGCGCGTGGTGATGACAGTTTCTTGCCCTTTTCATGCTCTTAATACACATAAACATGCTATCAAAAAATGCGCTAGCTATTTGATGATATGGACAGCAATATGGGTGCACTCTCCATATACTCATATGAACGCATGTCTATTTGTCAGCTCGTCAAAAAGACCATATAACCTACAGAGAATAAGACACATGAATTAATATAGAAAATGCACTCTGTATTATGCCAATTTTAACCATTGAAACAATAAAATGATGATAATAAATAGAATTGACATAAATCCTAATTTAGTCATACCTGAAATTTGTAGAGGGAGCTGCATGGTGAAAAAGACACTTAAAAGTAGCAAAATATATGTTAATATGCGAAGTATTGAACCCAAAAATAGTGACAAAATGGGGACCAGCACATGTAACAACATGCACTAACATGCAAGGTGAAAAATTAAGAAATCTATGTGTGTATGTGATTATTTTGGACGCGCACTAACATGCATGTATCTTTTGATAACATGCACGAACATGCAATGTGTTTCCTATATATATTGTTAAGATATTAAATTGGATTATAATAAGATTTATGCATGTAAATACATCTACTTAGAATTTGTATGGTTAATAAAAGCTTAGAGAGAAAGCGAGTTGTGCCTTATCACAAATTTGGGCAATGGAGCCATCAAGGAACAACCTTGAGGGCCTTGCTTTCTTGAAAAGGTGATTGAGAGGAATAGGTTGCATGGGCTCGCCTCAGACTACTCAGTAGATGGGACAACATTCAAAAATGTTCTCTAAACATATACAAGGAGAGAGATTCTCTCCTTGGCTTCCTCTTCTATGGGTGTGACCTACATGGAAATAATTAATATAACACAACATGAACAAAGGTAATGATATAAAAATTAACATCCTTCACTATAACTCAATAGTAGATATATGCTAGCAACACTATGAAGCAAGATACTACTCAACAAGGTAATAGTACCCTTCCAATTACCACAATTGGATTAGAAATACATGCATAAAATAACAAGATACAAATTACTTACACAAAAGCCTAAAATATCAAGCTACACCACGCAACAATGAGCCACACCATAGTTTTCCTCCAAAGCCTTTATTTATTATTCAAATAAGTTGTCTCTATTAGAGACAATACTACAACAATATCAAAGATAAAAATAACCAACGCTGACGAGAGAGGAAGAGCCTCTTTAAATAGGAAACTACCACATTGGGGATCTTCTCCATGGATGGAAGGAGAAGATTCCATCTTAAATGGAGATACCAAAGCAAAGTAATGAGAGAGTGTCACATAAGGGAGTTAGATCCAATAAAAGGAGAATGTGCCACCTCCGGGAGGGGATCCCAATGTAATCAAGGAGGAATTCGTCACATCTATGAGGAGTTTCCAATGATGGTAAAGTGCACCACATTTGGGAGTAGATCCCAATGTTAACAAGGAGAGAAGGTGCCACATCTTGGAATCTATGACTCATTAGTTAGGTGAGGGCACCACCTTACTCCCCTGGATGAGGAAAAACACATGAATGAGGGGGAGCTATGCCTTTTTAAGGGGGGAGGTGTTAGAGAACTTATCCTATCCCACAAGCATGGTCATAACTTTGGATTTAGGGGGGGCACTACAACTTTTTTAGAACACTTGAGCTTCAACATGAGAAGGGGAATATTCTATAAATATTCTTTTTTTAATGTTTGACCCCCTTAATCCCTTATTACATAGTTTTTTGACATTTTTACCCCCCCTCCATAAGGGACCTAAAATGTCATAACTTTTTCTAGGAACATGGTAATTGACTCAACCTTTTACATCAGACTCTAAGGACTTAGAGACCAGCCTAAAACATATGTATTATAACATACTTTGGCTTTGGAGGTGTGAATAAAAAAACCTAGATAAACTTTGATCTCAAGGATCTAAGTAGCCATAATAAAAATGACTCACTCGGGATACCCCTTTTACACATACAATGGATGTCAAAATTTTATAAACAACTTTATTTGACAATAACAAAGGAAGTACAAAATTCAACTAGGTAGAGCACTACTTGATTTGGGTGAGGAATTAAAAAGGTCCTGTTGAGGCCTGGAAATTTGCAGGCAACAACAGAAAGGGATTCTCCCCAGTCAACGTTCCCAACTAGCCCGTGACTGTTTGGTGTAGGGAATCTGTCCGGTTTGTGGTCCGGCGATCGTAGGTCAAGTAACAAAAACAAAAGGTTTTACCGGTTACGGCCCGGTCCACCTTGTATATTTTTGTATTTTTTGACTTAAGTATGATATGCAAGTGCCTATTTAACATGCAGATTGACATAGAATACGAGGAGCGGTCACAATGTGATGCGCAGGTTCTTACCTCTCGTCTTAAACTCTCTCGCATCTAAATCACACACAGTAAGAAATTACAACTAACTACCTAACCTATCCCTAGGGATCAAAGTTATCATTCATTAATGAGTAATGTAATTTGTACATGCATTATGAAAAATCACAGATAGCTGATACTTCTTCCAAAACGCATGAACATTAAAAGATATTTGAACAACCAAATAGCCAATTGTTTATGAACAACATTCATTACTCATAGTGGAAATCTTCATAAAATAAACCGGAGAACATTCATACAAGAACATAGGTTCAAAGAGTTAGAACGGTCTCACAGCTAATGGACACAAAGCTAAAAATGAAATAGTTCCTCTTCAACAAATCCATAGCACAACATTTGAATATTCCACCAAGCTTTCTCCAACAGGCAAACTGTAATTATCTATTGCAAAAGGAAATAGTTATTCTTACAATATGTCTTCACAAATCTAACTGGGAAAAAATCCCTAGTAACTTCTAACTTTCAAATACTTAAACAAAATCAGTAGACCACTTGGGTTCCCCCCCCCAAACGTGTGACTCTTCGGTTCTTCGAGCGTTTCATATTCCTCCTTTTCATCTTTTATGTGCAAGCTCATTATCAGCTGAGTAACTGACGGACTTTTCAGATCTGCGTATTTTGTTGCTTTCGATTTTGTCTTTTCCTTCGCTAGTCTCCCTTGCGACCCTGCCTGTTTCGATTTGATTTTTTACAAAACTGTCAAGCTACACCTTCACACCGTGGTCACCCCAACAGTCCCTTTAGTTCTACCTGCAATCAATTACTGTGCGTCATTAGTTGGAATGGAATTTTAAAACATTAACTCAAACCACCTGAAATGGCTAATCCACAAGAAAACGGCCAGGCGCATCCCTTAATCTGAGAAGTTTAACAAACGGAAGAGTTTTGACTAAGCCTTGAGCGGGAAAGTTCTAAATCGGAAGTAGAAAGGCTTTTACATCGGAAGCTAAATGACTTTCCCAGCCGCAACGGCGAAAGAGACATGGGCTAAAGACACGCGACACAGGCGGGAAAAAACTCTAGTCGAAAGTCGGAAGGCTTTTACATCGGAAGCTGAACGAATTTCCTAGCCGTAACGATAGAAGAAGAAAATATACAGGCAAGCGATCAAAAGACCAATACGCATCAGCAGTCTGAGCACTTTATGCTTCGGGTGCTAAGCCGCTTTGGGAGCCGCAACGGCGGAAAAGGAAATAACAAATCCTTCCGATGTAAACCAAAATATCGGCTGATTTGAGAAAATGTGTCAGAGAAAACTTAGAATCCAAGTCTGGTTATTTTGCCGTAATGGCAGGATTCAAAACGACTAGACGTCTGGAAAAGGAAAAGCATTTCGCCGCCGCAACGGCGGAAGCCCGAGACTTACGGGGCCGGCAAAAACAACGAAGCTGGAGCAAAACCAAACAGTGATCGGGAGAAATTGCGATTTTCCGTCCGCAATGGCGGAAGTAGAAGTGATATAAGTTCCGATGCCAAAACACAAAAGCAGCCGATGTGAAAACAAACAAATCGGAAAGAAAATTTGAATTCAAGACTCGCTATTTTTCCGCAACGGCGGAAGCTTTAACCAAACAAATTTCCAATTCGAACAAGCTGAAAATGCATCCAAAGGCAGCGATAAAGTCTGATCAAACATTAGATTGCTTCAAGCATCAGAGGAGGAATCAAAACAATTGGTAGATCAATCCCAGCACTTAGAAATTCTTTCTGGAAAATCATTGAATTAACTCAAGGAAAAAGAACTAATCCAAACAAAAGGAGGGTCCCAAAATTTTTTGGAATTTGGGAAAAATGTTGCAGCTGCAACAATTGGCGACTACCTAGTGAACCCCAGATTTCTGAATTAACTCTTTCCCAGTTCAAGACCGTCTAGATGAAAGCTGAAATCTTCTAGATGTTTGTATCCCTAAGCAGGCCAAATCATGCATTTAGATCATTAAGAAGAAGTTCATTCTTTGGGGAATGGTAACATCAGAAATATTGCAAGTCTGAATAACTCTTTTGAGGCCTGATAAGTGAGATTTATTTTTCCCGTCCTTAGGTAGTTTCTAGATTTGACACCACAGGATTGTAACAGATAGTAAACAGCACTATCCTTTTGTTCCTCATTCCCATGCCAACTGCACTTTTGTGCTAATTGAACTTTTAGTTCTTTTGATTCCTCCATCTGCCTTTCTTTCTGAATTTTATTTAGGCTCCTCTATCCATAGTGTCCTTTTGTGTGAGAGAAGAATTGGTTTTTCATCTCACGTGCGGAGAGGAACTTTGGCAATTTTGAGATTCATGCTTTTTAAGCTTTGCTTTGATATGTATTGTTTCTTTTTAAGGAGTTTTGACTCTTGATAGCTTTTAAATTTTCTGAAATCATGGCATGGGATCATTTATATATGATATACCATTTACCCTGCTTCCTTTCTGTGGGTCTTTTGCTGTCACCCCCTTGGACATTTAAGATGTGAAATGGATGGAGCCTCGAAATAGTATTCCAGACCATTTTTACTTCTGAGTTATTTACAGGGGTTAAGTAGGACTTTAATGAATGCATGGCCTGTTAGGAACACTGCTACTAGAAGACATTCTATACTTTAAAAGCACAGTCTTTTGCTCAAGATTTCAGTTAGTTAAGAACCCTGATGTTTCCATTGCAACCAAAAGTTTGCCTCTTTATTCAAAACAAAAAGGACTACTAACAAAGCAATAAAAATAAAGAAAACAACATCAAAGCAATACACAAAGAAAAGGCATCAAGCATTGAAGAAAACAACATCGATTTATTTATGTACAAAGCAAAAGAAAAGAAAAATTTTGCCCACTCTTGAAATTCTTTAATCCTGGGAAGTTAAGGGGTGGGCTGGATTATAGACATGAGCTATCTAACCATGGTCTAGTTGTGATGTTTTTTAAATTGAGCACATGTCTACTATCCTACAGTCATCCTTTTCAGCCTGAGGAAGTTGAAGGAGCTCAGGCTGAGTATCAATCATAGAACTGGTCTTTCTTGAGGTCTGATGTCTTAGCTTAAGCTCAGTTAGATAATTTCCCAGGACAGAATCAGCAGATTCATTACCCTCTTCCAGTCCAGTGATATTGTGCTTCATGTAGGGCTCTCTTAAAATCTTAATCAGGTTTGGGCTACCCTTCTGAGGTAACCACAAGTGTGACCAGTCTGAAGCAAAGTACCCATCTAGTCGAGCTGACCAATCTCGATTCAAAATCAATCCATAGCCATCAGGTATGTCTGCTACTACAATGTTAAGGTACTGACATATCTTTTTATTTGCAGACAATCGAATCAAAACATTCTTCATCTCCCCCACTACTTTGACACTAGTCTTGTCTAGTTGAGTGACGTCCCAATCAGTAGGTTTTGGCTGCCCATTATTTTTTTTGCAGATTGCAAGAGGCATAACATTCATTGATGATCCAGAGTCCAACAGACAATTATGCACCTTATGGTTCAAAATTTCCAGAGTTAAAAGGAAAGGTGGGGTGCTAGTTTTCCTTTCCCCAGTTGATTCGACTTTTTCTTCCACAGGTTGGTTTTCGGTGGGTATCTCCTCTTTAACTTCCTTAAATTTTTCAGCGCTTCCTTCCTCAACATCATCCACAGGTTTGACAGTCTCATTGCTCGGCTCTGCCTCCTGGTTGAGGGTAGTGGCTTCAAGTGTTTTGTCTTCAACATTCACTTCTAATTATCCATCTGTTATTTACCAGGCCTGTTCATTGTAAATGGTGTGTGAATATTTTGATCTCATACTTAAAACTGTGTAAACTGTACAAATAATTGATATTAGCCTAGTATCTGTAAGTTTCTATTTGCCCTGGTTCGATACCAGCCTTTATTTTTTATTTGATTTCATTTGGTTTGAACACCTTCAAACAAAGATTTCCTTAAGCTTGGATCCTGTAGTCTAGGTCCAACTTTAGGGATAACATCTTCTGGCGCCGTTGCCGGGGATGGAGGAGTGAAGATATCTTCCCCGGGAAAGAACGACAAAGATCAGATCCAGCTCTTGATGGTGAACAGGAGCAGGGCGTTAGTTAGACTACAGATTTATTCACCGGGCGACTCCATGTTTGAAGAATCCAGAGGCGATTTTATAAGAGTTCAAAGCTTAGATGATGATTTCATTTGAATGATGAGAACTTCTGATCCAGCTTCTATTGTTTAAAGGTATGCATGTCTAGATTTTGCAGAACTTCCAGGTTTACCGAATCATCTTCCTTCGGATGAATATTTATTGAGCAATGGTCCTAAATTCAATGGAGAAGATCTGCGTTTAGCTGTGGACCACATATCTAATTTTCGTGACTTTGCAGAGTTACTCAGAGTTAAACATGAAGATGTCTTCATTAGATTATTCTATGATTCATTACAGGGGAAGTGTAAAAGTTGGGTTCAAGATTTGCCTGTTGGGTCAACTAGATCATTACCGGGTTTTTGGCTTATATTTCTAAAGACATGGATGGGAAAGACAAAGTCTAGGGCAGATTCTCTTTCCATTAAAGATTTTAAGGAATGGAGTGATATGTATACTGATGAGGATAAAGATGAACGTTTTTCTTCCATTTTGTCTTATTATCTAAAGTCAACCTCATGTAACTCAAAATCTAAAGTCATCTTTTTAAAAGAATTTGTTGCACACATTGAGAAAGAGATTGAAGCCGTAGAGTTCAAAATACAGGATTTGTCCTTTCAAATCCCTTTTCAGCTGTCTTTCGATATCAGGATTGAGAAAAAGGACGGGTTTGATAATCCAAAACTGAGAAAATGGTATGACCCGGTAGCTAAATACATAAAGGAATTTGTCGAGTCAAGGTTTCAGTATATATTTTATGATAAATCTGAAAATCAAAATTGCAGACATATGATGATTGTTGTTCCTGTCTTCATTTTTCTCATACACAGATCAATATTTTCATTAAGTATTCAGATACTTGTTTAGCTTCACTGGAAACATGATTTTACCTGATCAAAAGAAAGTAGTTTTTGATTAGTGTAGAAGCTGTAAATAAATAAGCTTGATGCTTCAAGCATTTCTTTAAAGTTTGGATAGTGTGATCATATGGTTATGAGAAGATTATTTCAGTTTGCAGAGTAGTTTAAAGATTCAGTCAGTGGTTGGTTAAGTAGCAAAGTTTTGTGATGAAGACTCCAGCCCAATGGAAACAAGGCACTAGTATTTCTTGTTTTCAAAAGTAGTGAATGGAAGGACAGGGTGTAGTTATCAAATATGATTTCATTGGAAAGGCATAGGTCTACTTGTTCTTGGCAGCTCACAGGGAGCATGCCATCCCCAGACAGAGCCAGATGTTATCTCTAGGGTTGTTTCACCTGTTTATTTTTAAATTTTTTAT
>LPNX010856862.1:6373-53385 GCA_001517045.1 Pseudotsuga menziesii
AAGATGATGATGATGTTCACGGTGTTGATGGTGATGATGAAAGATGATGATGATGATGATGTTGATGGTGATGATGATGAGGATGATGATGAGGATGTTGATGATGTTGATGATGATGATGGAAATGATGGTAATGGTGATGATGATGATGAAGGTGATGATGATGATGATTATGACGATGGAGATGATGAAGATGATAATGATGAAGATAATGTTGATGGTGATGGTGATGATGAGGATGAGGATGAGGATGAGGATGTTGTTGATGATGTTGATGGTGATGATTATGATAAGGATGATGAAGGTGACGATGATGGTGATGATGATGACAATGACGATGATGGTGATAATGTTGATGATGATGATGATGATGATGATGATGGCAACGATGGAAATGGTGATGATGAAGGTGATGATGGTGAAGATGATGGTGATGAAGATGATAATGATGATCATGGCGATGTTGATGACGATGATGATGGCGATGTTGACGATGAGGAAGGTGATGATGATGATGATGATGAGGATGAGGATGATGATGGCAATGATGGCAATGGTGATGATGATGATGACGATGGTGATGGTGAAGGTGATGATGGTGAAGATGATGGTGATGAAGATGAACATGATGAAGATGATAATGATGATCATGGCGATGTTGATGACGATGATGATGGTGATGTTGACGATGAGGAAGGTGATGATGATGAGGAAGAGGATGGTGATGATGATGATGTTCATGATGATAATGACGACGATGGTGATGTTGATGAAGGTGATGATGATGATGAGGATGATGATGATGATGTTCATGATGGTGATGGTGATGATGATGATGAGGATGATAATGATGTTCATGATGTTCATGATGAGGATGATGTTGATGATGTTGATGATGATGGCAATGATGGCAATGGTGATGATGATGATGATGATGATGAAGGTGATGATGATGATGATGATAACGATGGTGATGATGAAGGTGATGAAGATGAAGAAGATGAAGATGATGGTGATGGTGATGGTGATGGTGATGGTGATGACGATGAGAAGAATGAGGATTGTGGTGATGATGATGATGATGAAGGTGATGATGATGATGATGTTCATGATGTTGATGGCGATGATGATGACTTAGCTCAAAGATCCAAGAGTGGAGAAATTAGATCGTAAGAGTTTGGAGGATAATGGTCCATGCAAGGGCGTGATAGCATCAAAATTACTTTTAGTCACTAACTAGAATGTCATTAAGAGGTCATGCGTGATGGTTTGAAGATTTTTTACTATCAATGATATGTTTACAAACCTCTTGTAGGGATTAAAGAAATTCTTTCCTCTTGTGACCAGGTCTATAGCCTAAAGAACCATGCTTGATGCTTAGAACATCCAATTATGATATAACAAAGGCTTTGGTCATAAGTTGTAACACCTATTTCTCTAGGACTCATGTCTCATGCAGAATGTCCTAAAAATCAATGAAGACCTTAAATTGAGGGAAATGTAATTGAACCTATGTTTGCTACTTGGGAATAAATCAAATGATTCTAGTGAGCATTCTTAGGAGTAGGATCCAGGGACTCTAGTGAGAATTCTTAGGAGTAGGAACCAAGGACTTATGCATTAATAGTTCATGGTAAGGATCATGGTTCATGAAAGGGCACCCATAACATCATTACTATTTCTATAAGGCATTAACTAGACTTACCATTAAGAGGTCATGTGTGTACTTGTTTAAAAAAAATTGATGATCATTTGATGCTTACAACCTTCATATAGGGCCAAAGGCAACTATTTCCTGTGGTGATCATGTCTACAACATAGAGAACCACACCTATTGCTCAATACGTCCAATAAGGATATAACTCTGAGTTTTACATCGTCTATACAAAGGGTAGGCATTGTGGTCTAGGCCATGCTTTATGACCAAATACTAGAGACAAAGGCCCTAAGACCCGTTCCTCTATGAATCATGTATCATGCACATGCTCTTGAAAACCAATTTCAAATAAATTTTTATATTATTTGTCTCGGGCCTACAGTTGATTAATTGTCTCTATGGTTCATATAGGTTTGTTTAGTTGGTGTTTTATCGATTTTTTTCAATCCTCCATGAATTCATGGAGGATTGAAAAAAATTGGGCAGCATTTTGGCTTGCCCGAGACACATTTCAAAAATAAACCAGTAGCATAACCCCTACCGGTTGACATAATTTATATATATATATATATATAACAAATTAACAAAAAAATTCAATTTAACTACAAATTTTCAAAAATCCGGCAGCATTTCTGCTTGCCGGTACACATTTTAAACATGAAAATTATAAAAATATAAATTTACTAAATTTGAAAACAAAATTATAAAAATATACATTTATCAAATTTTATAAATTTATAAAAAAAAAAAATTAATTCCATTTAAATTGAAAAATGTTACCTCTTTGCTCTGACATTGTGATGAGGATGGGTTGCTTTGGGGCGATGGTCGTTGTTCCTCGATCGAGTTCTATGTCCCTCAGTCGAGCTCTGTCCCTCGGTTGAGTGATTGAAAATGACAATTGGGGCCCCCACGGCCCCTTTTTATATTTTTTTTTGAAAAAAGGACCTCGGTCGAGGGCTTTATAGAACCTTGGTCGAGGTATTAATACCTCGGTTGAGGGCTTAACAGGAGCTCGACTGAGGTACGTTTTTTTGTTTTTGGCAAGATGCGCTTGCCAAAAAGTGTTACCCAGGTCCGTGGATTCACCCTATTGCAACAAAGATTATGAAACTAGGATCTAATGTGGGTGCACACAGGGCACTCTAAGAGGAAGTGATTTTCATCTTCAATGTTCTTACTCTCACAAAGGTGGCAGATCCTTTCTACCCATGGTGTTTTAGGGACTATCCAACGACCAGTTTCACTATGGAGCTCATGCGAGTTCATTCTTATCTTAGCTATGTTAATTTTTTTCTTAGTACTGATTAAAACATAGAGATACTTTTGATCTTCTAGAGTAGGGTTGATGACCTCCTTATAATATCTTAATTTTCTTTTAGCCTCTAAATCTTTCTCACACCACAATTTTTCTTTAAACTTAGAAGAAATAATATTTTTAATGTTATTAATATTCTACAAAGAAACATTTTCATCGATCTCCCAGTGATTTAACCAAGACCTGGTTGCGCCGAGAGGCGCTCTACAGCCCAGTATGGGGGAGATCTTGTCACGTGATGTAACGTTACTAACATGTCGGCAAAAAATAATAGTGATAATGAATATTATGGGAGAGATCTTGTAACGCGATGTAACGTTAGTAACGTTTATGTAAAGTTACTCATATAAATTTCGGCTATAAATATTTAGTTCTATTTACTTATGATTTTCGTATTATGAAAGAGATGTTGTAAAGTTATGCAAGGTTCCTCATGTAAATTCCGCTATAAAGTAAGAATTTATTTTTACTTCTATATTTATTTCTTTTTACTTTTTACTACTATTTACTTTTTATTTCTATTTACTTTTAATAAAAAAATTAACTTCTGCCCGAGCATTATCAGAATTCGAAGCCATCTATATGGAAAAACTTCTCTCCTTTTATATGAAATAATTTCCTGCTTCATCACAACACACGTTTGCACACGTGAGTTTGCTTCCCCCTTGTTTTTAACTGTAAGAACTACAAGACTTCAATATTTCAACATAAAAAAACAAGAAACATATGGTTCTTATTTATTTTTAATCCATACATGTAAGACTATTTTCTTACAGTCTTACTTGTAAGCTACATCCCCAACCTTTGAATCGTTTTTTATTTTACTACTATTTTAATGGAAGCTCAGGATAGATGCACCATATTCTCTACAAGTTTACAGTACGTCGAACTATATTTATTATTATAATTCATGCAGGCATACAATGAATTTATGTATCTCCAATGAATTGTATTTATCCCCTGGGTCCTCTAATCGTATCCTCATGATTCACGGAGGCATAGAACACATCAGTGGAAACGCGTTTGACATCATACCCTCCGCGGATGCGATTTTTATGAAGGTGAGAAATACTCTTTTATTTTACATAAATAGTTTCATAATATTTACTTTGGATTTGTCTACAGAGGGTATTAGTACTTTATTTACGAAGTTTACTATGGATTTCCCAATGAAGGAATTTTCTACATAACTAGGACGACAAAGACTGCATCAAACTACTTAGCAACTGCTATCAGATTGTTCTAGAAAAAAGGAAAGGTCATAATAGGAGAGGTTGTATCAAATATAACTGAAGGTTCTGACCTGGTAGGATCTAGCTATGCTGTACATGCTCTTATGTTGAATCTTTCGCAAGGAGGTAGATAAAGGACACCAAAAAAATGATACGAAATGTTCATCCTCTTGGCCTACAAAAATTCTGAATCGTGCAAGTCTGAATTTGGATATTCATGTTACCCACAGAAGTATTTTTGAGTGAAGGTGCATGGGTATAAATGCTAATTGTCACATAAAAACTAATACAATTTTTTGAAAGAGTGGTGTATTTGTGCATTCATACTCCATACTTGTAACTTTAATCCATAAAAAAATAAAAATGTATATTTATGCACAAATACATATTTATATTTCTCTTTAATATTATTTTAATAAAAAATCTTTTAATTTATTTGGTGTTATTTATAGATTTAAAATATATTTATAATTTTTTTTTCATTTAATTGGTGTTATTTATCCGTCTTAGAGAGGGATCAAATCTCCCTAATTTCCCAAGGTGCAAAACCTCTTTGAGTGGCAAAATAGAGGCATTAGAGGTTAGTAGTGGGGAGGAGGGGGTAGGCATTGGTTTTTTCAGCATGCCCTATTGCACCTCCTTGAGTGCAATAAGTGAGAAGAGGTTTGCAACTCCCTCTCGGTGCTTGATAGAGCCTAGGATTTGGATCTAGGCTGGTATCTTTATACCACCCAACATAGAAGCTGATCAAGTGAATCATAAAGATGATACACATAATTTCGTAACCTTTTTAAAAATTATTAAAATTAAAAATCCTATCATTTATACCATAATAAAAATAAATAAAACATCATTTAAAATGTGGTTATTTATCTTCAAAAATATTTATGGTAATGATTATAAAAAAATATTAAATAAAAAAACTTAACATTGTAATACTAGAATTAAAAAACATCATCTGAAAAGACATTATTATATATATAAAACAGAGAGTCTAACTCAATAAATAAATATATATAAATTAAGAGTATAACTCGATATTAATAATGTTTTTAATGATATATAATTTTTCTAATCTATAATTTTTAGTTTTTATATAAATACAATCAAATTATTCTAATTTAAAAAATATATATATCCTTTGTTTGACAATAATTAATATGGAATCGTAAACGATGGTGTTTTCCTTGTATTTATTGGTGTTTCTCTAGACCCATAGTCACCACCATTAACTTTCCTACACATACCTTCGTAGCGTTTTAGGGATATCAACCTCTATGTAGGGTTGTAAGAACCTTAATTTGATCCAAAATTGGCCTTTTCCATAAAATTAGAAAAATAACGACCTCTAAATTTATATGATAATGACCCTAGATCATGGAAAAAGATTGAAGGTTAATTGGATTGAGGGCATGAGGAACCATATTTTCTATTTGTATATTACATGAAGGTTAATTAGATTGAAGGCATAAGGTCTTTTTAATAAAATTAGAAAAAGAACGACCTTTAAATTTATATGATAATGACCCTAAATCATGGAAAAAGAATGAAGGTTAATTGGATTGAAGTCATAAGATGTTCTAGAAGGTGATGAGGAAGCCTTATTTTCTATTTTTATATTCCATGAAGGTTAATTGGATTGAAGGCATAAGATCTTCTATGAGATGATGAGTAAACATATTTTTTATTTTTATATTTATTAAATATAGAAAAAGATTATCAGAAAGATAAAACTTTTTAGTGGAGGTTTTGGTGGAAACTTTTTAAAAAATCTCTCATTTATTCATTTATAGCCAATGTTGCTAATATTAGTTGAAGGGTTTTTTCTTTCTATGCTCCGAAGATGTGCAAATGCACTTTAGCAATCTCAAATATGGTGCACCCGTGCAACAAATATTAAGATGATAGATTGGATGTAGTTATACTCAATTAGTGAAAATAACTAGATGTATTTGATGTGGTTGTGACAAGAGGTGCTCTATAGCTCAGTATGGGAGAGATCTTGTAACGTTTAAGTAACGTAACTTATTTTTATTAATAACAAATAATTTTTTTAATTATAAACCAAAATAAATGTAGGCAAGAAAAACCACCTAATATGGTGAACATGTTGTAATATTCCTACCTAACAAAACAGTAAAAAAATAAAAATTTAATTATTCTTAAAAATATGGAAGATGTTATAATATTCCTACCTAACAAAACAATACAAAAGTAAAAATTTATTTATATGTAAAAAAAATGTGTATCACTAAAAAAACACAATATGGGGGAGATGTTGTAATGTTCCTACCTAACAAAATAATAAAAAATAAAAAATTGAATTATCCCCAAAAAAATGTTGGCCTTGCACATGGTAATGTGCACATGGTTTTAAAACCATTTGCAAGGTCTTCTAAACAACCCATGGTTTTATTGTACATGGTTTAGGAGGGCCTTGCAAATGGTTTTAAGATCATGTGCAAGGCCTTGCACATGGTTTTAAAACCATGTATGGGGAAATGTTGTAATGTTCGTTTCTAATAAAATAAAAAATAATAATAAATACTATATGTCGGCCATAAATAATATTAAATAATAATAATAATAATAATATTGTATGTGGACCTTAACTAAAAAGATGTGTCTTTTGGTTTGAATCAAATCAATGGATACCTAAGAAGAGATTTGATCCCTCTCGACACTTGATAAAGCCTAGGATTTGGATCTACGCTGGTTATACCCAATTGGTAAAACAACTCAATTTATTTTACTTTTAAACAAATTCTCTTGAGTGTGTTTAAAACATACAAATGCATCAGTCGGAATGACAATGAGGTAGACTATCATAGATTATAACATTGGGTACTTAAATATAGCTTTTAAAATTGTTTTAAAGTTTAAAAATTAGACTAGTGTGTTTGTGTTTAATTGTTCATAGCCATACTAAGTTTTCTAAGCAAATATACACAACAAACACCAATTATTGGCATATTTGTATGACTAACGCTTAATAGTTGCTAGTCTATTGTCACATTCCTAGATTTTTCGATTTTCAAATTAATTTGGTTAATGTTTCATTTTTTGTTTAGCTCAAGATTGTGCCTTTCAAAAAAAAGGTAAAATGTTTGTTACCTTTTAGTTTAAATTTGTAATAAATTAAAATTTAAAATATAGCTAAATTTCTCATTTTTTCATTTAAAAAAATCGCATAGTACTCAAAATATTTATTATCCACCAACTACCAAACAACATTCTGCATCATGCTCATATATAACAAACCATTATTGATGTGTGCATGATTGTTACCAATTTTTTTTAAAAGTAATTCAAATTTACTTTGCGCTCTTTATAATATTTAAGCAAGTCTTATTAAAAGAGCTTCTCAATATTATAATCAAACTAATTAGTAGAGGAATTTAATGCAATTGATATATATATATAAACAAGAGCCACGAGGTGGCAATGCCGTCGACGTTGTTAATAGATGTTTTTATAAGATGAAATGACAAGAAGTTATTGGCAAAGAAAATAGCATTTTGCATATAGGGAAAATCTATTGAAATGACATAGGACCCTACTAGAGAGGTGTAAGATGAAAGTAACTTAGACATCACCTACTTTTAGATTTTTTATCCATAAAACCTTATCAAATTTCTTCACAATATAAGCAATGAGTAGAAGGATTAAAGCAAATATTCAAGAATTTATTCTTGATCCAATATTTGAAGGACAAAAACATTTATATTTAAGCTTGCACCTACATGAAGTATTGAGACCAAAAAGAGAATTGCATTTTCACAAATTAAATATTTACCAAGTGAAATTGGATTTATAAACAATTAACATTTATTGGCTTGGTTTTTCTTGTTTAAAGTGTATATTGCACTCCCATATGGAAGTTGACTTCTATGAATGACCTAATGCATCTTATTGGAATTTAGGTTATGGCTATAACATTTTGGGAAGCTTGAGGTGAGCATGGTTGCTTTTTTATTGTCTTGTTGAACAAGTGTAGTCTTTCCATGAGTAATTATTTTTCTTCTCCTGAATATTATTGTGTTGTGCAAATGGACTCTCGAAGCTTCACAATACTTTGTGCATTCATCAAATCTCATTAGAACAATTAACCTAACATGACAATGCAATTCCATCAAACCTCTTTAGAACAATGAACCCAACATGATGATGGAAAATAGAAATATTACATGCTAGGTAGCTTGAGTGCTTAAAACTCTGCAATAAACTTTTAACTACTTCTCTCTCTCTCTCTCTCACTAGGTGTGGCAAATTAAGACTTTTATGGTTGAACAAATGAATCAGAAATATTACATGCTTCACAACTTAGGTGGTTGAAGCTGCAACCAGTCTTTAACTGACAAAAATAAATTTTTTATAACTATCTCTCACACCACCAACATTTGACAATGATAGCATATTCCTAGAATATGCCATCTACTCCATCACTAAAGAGTGTGATGCACACTTGTGAAGGGGATGCTTCAAGTTCTTTGTCTCGGTTTTGTATGACAGTTTCATATAATTTTCTACTATAAGAATTCTAGTTAAGTAATATTGTAAGCAACCGGATAACCTACAGTGTTCGTTTTTTTGTAGTGTTCATGTGAGTGCAAATAATCCTACAAATTTATAAACCTTAACTTCATACTAAGATTTGTTGTTGTGTGTGGAAAAATTGTTGTTTTATTTTATATGTTTCAGTATAAGTAAAAAATAGAGCTTAAAATATAATGCAAATTCATGTCAAAGTTATGGACTAGCTTCAGATGAATTCTTAAACCATGAAGGAAAATGTTTGAAATAAATTTTAATCAGTAAAACTATTATAAAGGCCCTTTATCCATAAGACTTCACATGAAATTAGGTATTAAAATTCCAATGTTTGAAGAATGGACAAGTTATCTTACTATGTTTCTACTCTCCAATTTCAGAACATAAGCTTCCATTATAGGAAATTTCAACTCAAAATGGGCCTCCTAAAATGAACTAATAAAATAATAGTTAAAATAATAAAATAATATTTTTTAATTTTGGAGGAAGAAAAGAAAAAAACTACTTTTTTGTTTGTATTTTTTACATATCTCCCTTTGTTTTTACTCAAATTTCGATCGAGAGAGCTCGTTGGATGCGGAATTAAATTCTGCATCCAACGAGTACCCTCTCAGCATACTTTTGAGAGACCCCGCTATCCCAAAAATAGGAAATACCTGGAAAAATGGAATGATGACGGAATTAAATTCTGCATCCAACGAGTACCCACTCGGCATACTTTTGACGGACCCCGCTACCCCAACAACAGGAAATACCTGAAAAAATGGAATGATGACATCATCATTCCATTTTTTCTGGTATTTCCTATTTTTGGGGTAGCGGGGTCCGTCAAAAGTATACCGAGTGGGTACTTGTTGGATGCAAAATTTAATTCCGCATCCAATGATCTCTCCCGATCGAAATTTGAGTAAAAACACAGGGAGATATGTCAAAAATACAAACAAAAAAAGTAGTTATTTTTATGATACCTATCCCCAAATTTATATTAAAAAAGTGTTTAAGACCTATATAGTATTTCAAATTTAAAGCAATTTCATTGGATAACACATGATGACATGGAATTTGAATAAAAGTTAAAAGGCCCATTTTGAGTTGAAATTTCCTCTAATGATTGAAAATGGTTACCTTCTGCAAACTCAAGCAATGATTCCATACAAGACTAATACTTCATTGATATTAATCTTAACAACACAGTACTAGCCCTAAAAATCATAATTAACATGTTTTCTAAATATTGTGTCATCGAAAGTACTTTAATTTCCATCTCAACCCACAAAAGCAGCTCAAATGTACTAAACGTTGAATGTTAATCCTTAATTGTTTAGTTTGTTAAACTCTCATTATTTCCCTAACTTTCTAGTATTAAAAAAAATTACTCAAATAAAGTATAGATTAAATCAAAACATTTCAGAAAAAATCAAGTTAGAATTGTCCAAAGCCTTTAGTTTTAGTTTGCTTTAAAAATCACTTTAATTCAAAAAATTAGCGATTAAGTAATTAAGCTAAGGATGAATCAAAGCCCATAGAAACTATTATTGTAAATAACATAGATGGAAAATTAACTTTTGATTATATAATGGTTAGTTATTGATGAGTCTAAGCGATCACACAATTCTCCATTCTCCAAGATATTGAGCCACACCATCCATGAGCGAGCATCGTTTGTATATAGTTGCAATAGGTGAATACCTAGGTATAGAGTAAAGCTAGAATGATTTCAGATGCAGACTAAAGAAATTTCATAAATTACATTTATCTTTTTGATCGATTGGATTACCATCCAATGGATTGGATCGATTGGATTTCCATCATGAAACTCCATCCCACCAAGGTGGAAAAAGACTTGATGAAAAAAATAACACTTGATTAGAAATTGACCCTTAGGTAGGTTTTCCATACACATCAAATCTCCAAATTTTGATGTGTGTTCCCAACTAATTCTTTTCAGTATAGGCAAAATAAGTGCATCCGTTCCATTAGTGCCTAATCATGGATTCAAAGTCAGTTATTTCCCTTTAGGTGCATTTATCATTGTAGAGATCTATTCGCCCAATAGATTTCCAAACTTTATTAATCAAGAGAGGGGAACTTTGAGTTTAATAAACTTGTTGGAATTGAGAGTCTAAAAAGAGAATTCACTTTCAAACTAACATCTAAAGTATACAATTCTTTTGAAAAAAAAATTCAAAACTTTTCCATAAAGAGGCACATAGAGGTTTATAAAATATAAAGTCTAAAACGAATGAAAAGTGAATTCACTTTTTAAACCAATATATAAAGTATCATATTCCTTTGCAAGATGAGGAGCAATCAACCAACCATAATCTCACTTGCATTAAACTTCAAAACCATTTCTAAATGATTATGCCTATTAACATACTAAATGTTATTTCCTGAATACAATGTGTTTATTTATACAAACACAGGTGCTCGTCGTGAGTAAGTAAGTACATTGGTGCTTCTGATTTCGAGTATTTTCCCAAGTGCCTCTCACAGAGTTGTTTACCAGTAAAATCCAATGGTATTCTCTCTTGCATGAGTACTACTCTAATTCCTTTACCTGAGGTGTTAGATTCCAATACAAAGTTATTAGCGATGTCATGAAAAACTAGTACTAGTTACTTTGATGTTTATATTGTATATTGGGCGTAAGACCCCATTGCACATGAGTATGATGATTTGTTAGATATATTAGGCGTAAGCCAATGCGTATGTTTTATTTAGCATGTATGCAATTGTATATCGTAGGCGTGGACCATTATGGACACGATTATTGTTGTAGGACGATATACTTATTATAGTATGTGATTTACCTTAGAATGCATATACTAAGATGATTATTGTTATAGAATGTACAGAAGACTAAATGCACGATCGAGTTCTATAATGTGTTGGGCGTGAAGCACATGAGTGATGAGATTTTGTGTTGAGTGCAAGCTCTAGAGCACATGAGTGATTTCATTTTCATGTTGAGCGCTCGAAAAATCCATTTAACATCTAAAAACTTGCAATGCACTACATTTCACAATCTATGTAAGCATTTATCAACAGTAAATACTTATAGATACATCTAATTTTTAAATTTTAGCTATTCCATGTGGCCTTATTTATGGAGGGGAATTTCAACTACTAGTTTACTGGAGACTCAATGGTACTTCCCAGGAATTGATCACGCAGAACTTCTAACTTGAATGACCATAATTTTTCTGAATGATATTTCCCACTAGGATAATATCACTGTGATTTATTAAATTGTGTGTCATGGAATACATCCTTTGAAAAAGTGGTGTAAATGGTTGTCCATTTTTTAAAATGACAGATTTTGAAATTTGTTGTTCTACTCTACAATGTAAGAAAAATATATTTGGCATCTAAGAACTTGCAATGTGCTACATTTCACAATCTATGTAAGCAGTTATCAACAATAAATACTTATAGATACATCTAATTTTTAATTTTTAGATATTCCATGTGACCTTATTTATGGAGGGGAGTGTCAACTACAAGTTGACTGGTGACTCAATGGGACTTCCCAAGAGTTGATCCTGCGTAACTTCTAACTTGAACGACCAGAATTATTCTCAATGAGTTTTCTCACTATGCTAATATCACTATGATTTATTGAATTTTGTGGCATGGAAGACATATTTTGCAAAAGTGGTGTAAATGGTTGGCAATATTTTAATATGACAGATGTTGAAAGTTGTTGTTATACTCTACAATGCAAGAAAAATCCATTTGACATCTAAAAACATGCAGTGCATTACAATTCAAAATCTATGTAAGTAGTTATGAACAGTAAATACTTATATATACATCTAATTTTTAATTTTTAGATATATTCATTAATGTAAATCCATTGATGGAGAGAGATCAAGTTCCTAAACTATAAATCATTTTGAAGGTGTAAAGATGTGAGGTTTACACGAGGAGGAATTTGATCTCTTTCTACACTTAATAAATTCAAAGTTAAAATGGAATTAAACTATATTTTGTAAATTTTAACTTGACTTATATTTTACTAATAATTATTTTACTTTTATTATTTTTATGTTACACATCAAGTAAAGAATGATTTATGGAGACTAACTTGAACATGACATGATTGAATCAAAAACATTTTCTTATATTGATTTATGAGAAGTTGAAGATTTATATAGTGGCACCACAATATAAAATGACAATGAGAGTGTCCATTAAATTTGATATCTCTAACCACCATTCAACCATAAGTCAATAAAAATTTAATAACTAAATTAAATTACATGGCCATTAATTTTACCAATTAAATTATGGTGTGTTACATTTGCTTTGTTACATGATATTTGAGTCTATGATCAACTCACATATTTGCATTTTGATGAGAAATTGAAATCATCCCAATGTAATGTCGGTTGAATGAGGTTACGGGATTGTCACTTTTTCCCCTTTGGCTCTATATGCTCTGCCTCTACCATTTTCAATCCCTTTTGAGATCAGCTTAGGATCTGCCATTTTCAGTCCCTATTTGAAAACAAAATGGATCAGCATGCACTAAAAACAATGCTTTGAAAGACAAATGAGATAGTTGAAGATAATTTTTGGGTGAAAATTGGTAATTATTTGTACATGAGACAAGTAGTTTGGTTTGAATTTGGTCATTGAAGAATAAAAAATAGAAATTGGAAAGTAGTGAATATTATTGATCATGATATTTAATATTATTGATCAACAAAAATTGGAAACTACTGAATAACAAAATATTGTTATAATACAAAACACAAAGTTGGTCAAGAAATGGATGGCTTGTGATTCAAAAGGAAATTCTTGACAATTGTATTGAAATCCCGCGGGTTCTCTTTATGAGGGATGTGGGAGGCATTTTTCATTGCTATCAGCTCTGTATGATCTACAAGATGTATTCACAACTAACATAATTATCAAAGCTCTTATTCTCTTTATCAAAATTCCCAGAACACTCAAATTTCAATTAAAAATATATATTTTCTAATAGAATATGGTAAGGGAAGTGTTATTTATTTAATTTGAACCAGTAAAGCTCAAAGCTGAAATGAAACTCTATACTTCTATGAGAATATTAGCAAAGATCTACGCTTAAATGTAACTCCATACTTTTATGAAAATATGTTTTGATGATATTGCAATATTTTTCTACCTGTCGTTTTGGGTGAACATTTCACCATTTTCATAAGTGAATGCAAAAAAGATAAAACATTAAGTTGTAGAAGCTTAAGTTGACCAAGTATGTAGGTAATTTTAAGTGCTTTACTCTTCTTTTACAATTTAATGTATATTTATTGCTCTTCACCTTCAAAGAAGGGTGAAACATTCACCCAAAAATTAAGGCAGAAAAAAAATTCCATATTATGTTAAATTCTAGAAATATTTATCCAAAAGAATTCCTTACTTATTATCCAGCCATGTTCTAACTGTGGTTTCGAAGGTCCATGGCATTGAGTTATTACCTTTGCATAAACACTTAATCAGTTGCATTTCTGATTCAGTTTAGGTGCATTAGAACGATGTAGAATCCTTAATTCATAAGTGTGAGGGTACCAATTGCTATAATACAAAATATCACATGCAACTAGTTTGATACTAGACCAACCCTACACTGCTTACCATCAACAACTAGAAATACGAACAAATGCTGAAACACAATTGGAATAGAAGCACTCACCTCTTAAGTTTGAAGGCCTTTTCAACTAGAAAAATTTGGTCATGCTCCCCCAAACAATCAACACATCCTACATATCACCAAGAAATATCCCCTTTAATACAAGGCATATCCTACCCTGAAGAAAGGGATCAATTTTAATTAGAGCAGTGAAAATGATTCTCGATCATGAGTCTTATAAGTAGAGAAATAAAGAGGAAATAGTGAATACCTTGTTGATAACAAGAAGAGGGGATTCACTGTTTACTACCATGGGTAATTCCTTCCAGCAACTCTACTTTCTCTGCTCTATTTTCTGCACACATATTCTGTACCACAGTTCATATCAACCTCTTAGAAATTGTTCTTAGATAAATAGACACAAAACACAAACAAATCCCGAAAGACTGATGAAGAGCATTCCATCCATTCCTCTCAAGGGGTTGAACTTGAACATAGAGAACATAGTGAGCACCAGTGTGAAACCAATAATCACATATAAAACAAAAGGCCTTCTTCTTGAAAGGAGCGTCTCGGTGAGCCACTAAGTACGACAACCATAGTTTCAATGTGAAAGGGTTCTTCAAGATCTCTTCTTCATAGACCAAATCCTCCTAAAAAGGGTAGAGCTCCACATAAATCATTGTAGAGGAAATTTTATGGACAATTACTGAAAACCAAGAAAAAATATCCACTTCAATTCTCTTGTCAACTCTGGCGAATGCATGTCTGTGTATGCATATCACAATCAAAAAGTGTTTTTAAAAATTCATGTCATGTAAATGAAATCCAAAGCATATAACCAAAGAAACACACACACGTTCTAAAGGAGTATGTACAATTGAAAGAACTTAAGAATATTAATATATATACAGAGAAGATATAATGCAAATTCCTAGGTTCCATTCAAGATGCAAAAAATTTGGTTTGTACAACACCAAGTGACACAGTTTTTTGGCATGTAACCACACAAAGCCTCATCTACTTGTTACCACCTATGCATTCAACACTCATTACCTATATCAAATTTTGCATAAATAATATTAAGGTATGAGCATGTTAAACTATTAATGGAGCTTTAAAATCTAATGAGAAAAATAAACATATAATTATTGTATATAGAGGTAATCGTAGATCAAAAGCCGTATAGAAGTAATGCTAGTAGAAATTTGTTTGTTTCTTATAGAGACAATGCAGAATTTTGAAAGGATTTCCCTCTACCTATTGGTATATGGGCATCACTAAAAACTAATAGATCCTTCCATGGCATAAACCCCCTTTTTTAGAGGGCCTGAATTCTCTATGGAATACCATAGATCTTTATGTGCAGCTTCATGGAAAAATATTAGATATATGAGCACAGGAAAAAAAAATATGTCAGCTAACACAATGAATCATGAATAATACTTACATTTGTGAGCTATTAAGGCCAAACGCAAATCAATTTCAGCAAATAGTTGGTTGAACCCCGATGGGTAGCTTGGATAGTCTGGTAACTGCTCGCATTGAAATCTGCAAACCAACACAAACTCCTTGTCCTGTTCAATGCTAATTTGTATTGAATATACATTAGTAGTGGTGCATTTAATGGGTTGTAGGTATTTAAAATTTCAATGTCTGCATGCATTTAATGCTAATGTTTACAAATATTGGCTGTATTAAAATTTTGATGATGAGAGCTCGCCGCATGGTCTTGGGGCATACGACCATGGAGAAACTTCACCTGTAGGAACCAATGAACATGCAAAAAAATAGTTTTAAAAATATATTATTTAATACACTTTAAAATCAAACTATGGAAAAAATTTATAAAACAAAAAACATTTCTCATATAAACCCTCAATTAATATACCTTAACAATTCATATATATCACCTTGTGGGGGCATAATAAAAAAAATAATGTATCCCTATAATTTTTAAAGAACTAAAGATCCCTAGATATATTCTTGAAAACCTTGAAAACCTCATGATCTGTATAAACATGGAAAAAATTAATATAACTTAATATCATTTTACAAAATTTCATGTTTCTATGTTGCATTAAATAATATCTATAAGAAACATTTACAATGCATCTCGATAGTATACAATGCATCTTGTACTTCTTTCAAATATTTCATGTTTCCATGGACATCACTTGAAAGGATTTCTAGTCACTATTATGCATGGTTAAGAGATCCAACAAGTCTCTATAGCCCTTACTTTCACTAGTGGAAAATGAGATTAGTAACCATGAGACCAAAAATTTTGGTCTCCATAGTTTTTTTAAAGGGATAAATGACCAAAATTGATAATTCTAAGTGAGCTAAGGGATGATGCACAATCATGGACTCCTTTAAAGACACTTTAGATGCCACATGATACTGGAATAAATGGAAAACTCTGACTTTAGCTGACAATTAGGGGTACTTCCCTAACTTATTTGAAGATGAAGTAAAGAAAGAAAAGATAGGTAATTGAATAAGCTTTCATAATATGTAGCATTTATGCAGAGAAAATGTGTGTAAATCATTATAACATTATTTTTCATGAAATTGGGTTTTCAAATTTTCAGCACATCTTAACATATATGTTTGTGCGGGTGCAGCAATATATGAGGTAAGTGATGTCCATTTTGGATAAAATATTACAAACATATAAAGGACATATGGGCCTAGTGAAACACTATTTATTCAGAAATTTTCATGAATTATTTTTTTATTATTAATTATTGAAGTCTGAAAATCTTGAAATTAAAACCTTATGTGCGGGTGCAACACTTTAGAGTAAAAAATTAATGAAATTCTTGATTTCTTAATATAAGATCGTAGAGCTTGATCCCATCTAGTGCACTATTTAGTTTTTTGGGGAAATGGTGATGGAAATCAAAAGTTATATAACAAACAATCGATGGATGTATTTTTTAAAACTGATGTGTGTCATTTAGAAAAATAATTATAAATAAATAAAACATAGTTTTGAAGGAAAAAATTACATATTCCGAATCGTCATTTCATACTCTACAATATCCTACATTTTCATAAAAAAATATTGTGTATGTCATATCAAAAGACGCCATCTAATATGAGCATATTGATAGAGTTCTAAAAGACTAGCAATAGCCTTGGTTGATTTGTCCTAGCCAATAGGTTTGGTATTCCGAAGATGCTTCCAAACCTAATGCCAAACCTTAATCCTGCCAATTATTTAAATTTTAAAATAATGCATATGTGATATAATGCATATGCGATATAACACATATGCGATATGAATAAGCTATATTGCATATGCATTATAACGCATATGCAATATAACACATATGTGATATAGCTTATTCATATCACATATGTGTTATATCGCATATGCAATATTAATATGCTGTAACATAGATGCGATATATAGAATTCTATTTAGAGCTAATTTATGTGGCATGGCTTCTAGATTCACAATGTCACTAGCTACTTCGAAGCTGTATGGGTTGTGGGTTCCCACTATAGATTACTTCATGGAAGTTCTTTAATGTTGCTAGAATAATTGAACTAGGTAAATTGTAATGGTGCTATAGGTAAATTTTAACTAATTTGTTTTTGTCCTAATGCATCATTGTTCATCACCCTCATCCTCATCATCATCATCATCACCCTCATCCTTATCCTCCTCCTCATCATCATATAGTCATCCTCCTCCTCCTCCTCCTCCTCCTCATCATCATCATTGTTCACCATCATCGTCATCACCATCACCCTCATCAGCTCCATCATCATCATCACCCTCATCCTCATCCTCATCCTCATCATCCTCATCATCACCCTCATCCTCATCAGCATCATCATGGTCATCATCGTCATCATCATTATCATCATCATCATCACCCTCATCCTCATCCTCATCATCATCATCATCATCCTCATCCTCATCATCATCATCATCATCATCATCACCCTCATCCTCATCAGCTTCATCATGGTCATCATCATAATCATCATCATAATCATCATCATCATCCTCATCCCCATTCTCATCGTCATCATCGTCAACCTCATCATCATCATCGTCAACCTCTTCATCATCATCACCCTAATCCTAATCATCATCATCATGGTCATCATCATCATCACCCTCATCCTCATCACCATCATCATCATCCTCATTTTCATCATCATCATCATCATCATCACCCTCATCCTCATAAGCTTCATCATGGTCATCCTCCTCCTCCTCATCATCATCACCATCATCATCCTCATCCTCATCAACCTCATCATCATCGTCAACCTCATCATCATCATCACCCTCATCATCATCATCACCATCATCATCCTTGTCCTCATCATCATGATCATGGTCATCATCATCATCATCATCATCATCACCCTCATCTTCCTCCTCCTCCTCATCATCCTCATCCTCATCCTCATCCTCATCATCATCATCACTCTCATCCTCATCAGCTTCATCATGGTCATCAACATCATCGTCAACCTCATCATCATCATCACCCTCATCCTCCTCCTCCTCCTCATCACCCTCATCCTCATCCTCATCATCATGGTCATCATCATCATCATCATTACCATCATCATCACCCTCATCTTCATCACCATCATCCTCATCCTCATCCTCATCCTCATTCTCATCATCATCATCATCACCCTCATCCACATCAACTTCATCATGGTCATCATCATCATCCTCATCCTCATAATCATCATCACCCTCATCCTCCTCCTCCTCATCATCACCCTCATCCTCATCCTCCTCCTCCTCATCATCATCATCATGGTCATCATCATCATCACCGTCATCCTCATGGTCATCATCATCATGATCATGGTCATCATAACCATCCTCCTCCTCATCATCACCCTCATCCTCATCATCATCATCATAGTCATCATCCTCCTCATCATCACCATCATCCTCATCATCATCTACATCATCACCCACATCCTGATCATCATCATCACCCTCATGAGCATCGTTCATCACCCTCATCAGCATCGTTCATCACCCTCATCCTCGCCATCATCATCATATTCATCGACAGCCTCATCCTCATAATCATCATCATATTCATCATCCTCCTCATCATCGCCATCATCATCATCATCATCTTCATCGTCACCCTCATCCTCATCATCATTGTTAACACCTCTACCTAGCAGAGGGTCAAAGAAACCATGGTAAAGAGGAAATAATGGTTGCTTGAAAAACTTTGGTTAAATATTATGGTGTGAAAGTGTGATAGGGGGCATGTAAGTGATGAATTACCACATAATCCAATGGTGTAGAGCAAATAAATGGAGATCGATAGATTATAATATACCCACTCTATGAAGATGCGCGGAGAATAAAGACATATGGAGATAGTTGATAGGATACAAAGATCAACGGTCACAAATATGGCTTGACGAAATCTACGATCCATGTGAAATCTGACTCGTAAACTTGCACATTTGATAAAATGGAGAAGCTCAGCGGAATGGGTACGTGTGGCCTCATCCAACGGTTTGGAAATAAAGGAAAAATGCATCGACGGTTGTTAGCAGATCCAGAGGATGGAGTTGCATGATTGTTGGGGACAAAAATTAGTAGCGGAATGGAAACCACAGTACACGCGGTAGTTTGTGGTGCATTTCGTGGGCAAAAGTAGTTTGAGGGAAACCACTAAAGGGGGCCTCCGGAGGGGGATCCTCTATAAATAAAGTTGCCTTGTTTGAAAAACTATTTTTTTATTGCGCTGGACAAATGAAAAGGACCTGTGTGCCCACCACCCTTTAACAGTCAACCTTGAATACACGCGGTCACAGTAATAGGTAAGTCCCGAATTCCTGAAATTCATCCACCGAATTACTGTTGTTGTCTATATTATGGACAAAGGGAAATACTTGCAAGGGTTTAATCGTATTTTAGACGATAGAGAAGAATACCTGGTTGACAAGGACAGATGAGTATATGATCCTTTCTTGTCTATGGGAAGTGTATCTACTATCAAAGAAAGGTTATGGCAATACAATTTGCAGGGAAATGATATCCTCAATGCTTGTAAATCGTTTTTATATCATTTTTCTATTGAGCAGACCCTACATTTTCCTGAGTTTGTCGAGTGGTGTGAAGTTAACTATTCTTCTTCTTAGAGAGTTATTATAAGTCATTCTACATCTAGGATACTGTGTAAAATTGATGCCAAGGTCATCCATGAAAACCTGAATTTGTCCGACAATTACCCTAATAGTCGTGAGCTTGTAAACGAATCCATTTTAGTTGAAATGTACAAAAATTGTGAAACTAAGGTTCGTTGCAAATTCTTGTCTAGCATTTTGAACGAGGGTCAGTCACTAGATGGTATTTTTCTGTCGTATCATGTTCACATTTTCAGAGATGAATTTCAATTAGTTGTGTCCTTAGTCTTTCAAGTCTTAGGTCTAGATGATAACTGTTATGTCAAAGAAGTCATCTTGGAATTTCTATTAAAAATGAGTTCGATGAGTTCTGAGTCTCAGTCAATTCATGTCTTCAGTTTAGATGAGTATCTAGCAGAAATTATACATCTCCAATTGAGTGAGTTTCCAAAAGTCAGGTTTTTCAAGTTTCAAACTTATTTGCTGAACATGTTACTATGTTCTAATGTCACCGAATTGCAGTTCTTAAGTACCATATTCTCTTCAGATTTGCCCAAGAAAATCAACATGTTTGAATTTGCAAATTCTATCATGTCAAAAATATATAAGATTTTGTTTGATGAAGTGTTACCTCAGGTATTGGAAGAAATGAAAAGCATTATGCAATCCTCACCTGAGGATAGGATCGGAGATTGGTTTTTGTACAAGGATTTCACTGTTTTGAGATTATATGGTTTTACTAGAGAGCCTTATAGGTTGCCTGCTTTTCTTACTCCCAGGATTTTTGAATTAGAGTATATGAGACAAAGAGTGCATGCAGAAGAAGAATGATTTGGAGCTTTTAAGAAATCTTCCAATATCAAGTTCCCTCTCAAAGTTGGTTCTTTTATTTTTAAAAATAAAGGTGCTCTGGTTTTTATAGAAAAATTGTTGGAAAGCATGGAATTTCAAAGGGAGCAAAGGGTAAATTATGATCCCCATCATCGAATTTTCCTGAGAAAGTAGGCAAATAAAAATAAGCCATTTGACCACCAAGTTGTTGAAGGTCTGAACGAAATAGCCAATTTGTTTCACTTTATGGAAATTCCAGGATCTAATGAAAATACAAGCAATAAACCGGTTGCAGTATCTCAAGTGACAAATGATTCTAACATTTTGGTTAAAATAAGTCTTTCTAAAGTTGAAAGTATGGAAATAGATGAGGATGGTTTGCATAAAAATGCCAAATTGTTTCAAGATGGCAAATTTTTAAGTGGAGATATTTCAGATTATTTAAAAAGAGTTGCTTTGGTTCCTACAAAATCTGTACAGGTGAGTGAATTTTCTTTTGATGGTGTAGATAATACAGGATCAGGCCCAGTTTCCAAGTCTAAAGAAGAGCTCATAACTAGTTATATTGAGAAACAAAAGCAGTCCCTAGAAGAAACAAGGAATCTACTTCTGCGGGTGAGAAGTTTAAATAATCCAAAAACTTCCTTGATTTCTACCTAGGACATAGAAAGAAATACTTTTAAATTGGCCATGGTAAGTGATAAGAAGATGTCAGAAATGGAATTGATATTAGACAAGATCAGTGTGCCAGATAAAATACAGTTACATAAACAAATGGGAGACTTATTTATTCAGATTTATTGCATGCTATGGTGAGAATTAATGAGTTACAAGTTTTGGTAGACAAATTGGAAGTTCAGTTAAAACATGAGAAGGTTGAGAACAAGGCTAATTCCATTCAAATTAAAAAGCTGCAAGCAGACATCATAATCTTAGGAAACGAAAGAGGTAACATCCAGGCAATCAAAATACTTCTATAAGAAAAGGACAATGCCCTCCAGGTATTGAAGAAAAGGTTGAAGATCCCAAGTATAGAACATGTTCAATCATATGAAATTAGCATTGTTATGGAGAGAAATTCCTATGGCTTGGGGTACCACAACAGATAGCTTTGACTCCAGAAATCAATCTTTCCCAATATGCCTCGTACCTTATTTTGGATGGTTGAAGTAGATCCCCGTTGAGCTTTCCAATCTTCAGCTTGAATTGATATAATACTTCCTCAACAACAAGTAAACAATACAAGCATACTATATATCATGGTGTTAGATCTATTCTAGCATATATAATCAATAATATAAAATCATTTGACATATTCCAATGGATACAATATTCAATCAAATACACATCATTAGACAAGGAAAGATAGTTCTTATTAATATAAATCAGAGATTACAAGATAGATACAACCTCTGACGGGACGTCTGCGAACCGGAGAAACTGAATCCCTCACTTGGGCCTCCACCACCTCAATCCTCCATCTCTCAATAGCAAGCTCAATAGCAAAAGGAAAGCTTGGGAAGAACACAATAGTGCTCCAAAGGGACAAAGGGATGTAGACTCAAGTATAGTTCTGGAAACAATGGAATATAGTTTCGTTGCTTTCAATCTCTCTCTCTGCCTTCAATGTACTAAGGGGTTCCTTATATAGCTTCACAAGGGATAATGAAGAGTCAAATCTGAGCGATCTCAAGGCATATGGAAGGCCAGGAGTCAAATGAGTCGGATCCATGTCAAGGAAAATCCAAAAGGATTTATGCACACATCCAATGTACGCAGATATAGGGGTCAAACTCATGTATGTACGCGGTTATCGGGGAAAAATCCCCGTATATCATCTTTTATATAGTTTTTAGGGATGATCAAGGAAACATCAAAGGATAAAATATAGTCCATGGGGTCTAAAGAGTCTGCAACGGGACAGGGGAAGGCCATACAAAGTGTGATTCACCTAGAGTGGTGAAATCCACTATAATAGATGCCCCCTAATGTGTGAGGTCAGAGGGGTCATACGATGGCCCAAATACATTATAAGTCCATCCCAGAAGTGAAGTGATGAAGGATTCCAAATGGATGAACAGCCACTCAATAAGCATACTACAATGATACAACTCTGCATACAACTGCAAGTACATATAGCAGTCCCAGATACATAAGAGTACAATGGCCATGAATAGGCATAATACATGATATCATATATGTGGTCATCGCCACGTACAATATACATAGATCAAAATCTCCATGATGAAGATATACAAAGGAACATGATCTCCAAAATGGATGAAGATATATAATAGATCAAGATCTCCATAGTGGCTGGAAATGTCTGACATACACTAGAATCAAGTCACGAGAGCTAAAATCTCATGAACACTGACATGATCAAGGAGGTAGCATATAAGAGATGCCGCTAGTCTAGAAGGTATTCTACACAAACTGCTACGAGTACATGTCCTACTATGCGAATAGAGGTGTCGAGGTCGAACATAGTAGTCCATCATCTAATTACTAGTCATTGATGTATACCGTTAATAGACGCGAGATTACCCACTGATAATGATAATGGGAATCAAGGTACTAGAGTGCAAACTAACAAGTGTGAATAGATGTGTTGAGGTCGAACACTTGAGAGAATCCATCGATCAAGGGACATTGATGTATTCCCAAGAAACTATCGATGGCAAGAGAACCTGCCACTGATGACTGCAAGTCTCAAGGCACTCAAAAGGACTCTAGATTCCAATCCCATAATAAATGATCTGAAGTCGATGGGATGAAATCCCCTGGAAGGAGGGCATTAAGGCATCCCCCATCATCCAACACGAGGTACTCAGGAAAGCTGTCTAATGTGGAAGGACTCGATCATAAAGTGCATGAACCAGTAACTGTACCGAGAATGGCCAACATGCAAAGTCAAGATAACTAGGGAATGGCCGACACATGTTTCAACTTCCTTCAAACAAGAGCATAATGGAATATGGTGACTGAATGAAGGCAGCATAGACTCGATATACAAACTGGGACATCTCTGTGACGCAGGAGGCATCAACAGAGGCTCCATAGGGACTGGAAGCTTAACCAGTTCGTGGAGATAAACTCAGATAATGAGTACAGCTCCTAAGTCAAACTATAACCCAACCAATGTATGTGATATACAGTGCTCTGTTCAAAGTCGACACGACTCGACAGCTGGCAAAAGATAACATCTTTCCTTGCCCGTATTTTTGGTTTTTTTATTTTTTTAGACCTTTTCAGTTATTTGAAAAGCTTGAAAAAAGAATAAACTAGATTTATAGTTACAAACTAGGAGGAGATGAGTGTCATAAGGGCAAACAAACTAGTTCCAAGTAGTGGAACATACCTATGCTCAATGCAAGTATACATGTGTAGGATATCGACACTCGGGGGGAAATCCCCTCTCGGTAAAAAGGGAATCAAGCTACGAAGGATATAAAAATGGCTTTGCATGGCTAGACATGAGACAAGCTCGGGCTATATGGCTGAAATGCAATGTCAGGGGAGCCGGCATAAAGCTCAATAAGGCAGGAAAAGATCATGATGATGCATTCACAACTTGACATAAGGGGAGTCTGGAGGGAAACAGGCCAGCATAAGATCAAGAGGAGTATGAGGCTCTTCCTAAATGTCATGGCAATATTATACAACGGACTCCCACACCCTAAAGGAGAAAATGTCGGCATGGGCACCAAATGCAAATAAGGCACTAACTAGGGTACCCATGTAAGGTGAAGCTCTACCACTCACATCATGCCACTTCTAAAGTAGCAAGAAGGTTCCGTGACATAATAGAGTGGGTTCGTACCTAAGGTAATGGTGACATGGTCATAAGGTCATGCAAAATGCAAATGGTGGTGAACCTAACCTATATGCCAGTATATATGTTATACCTGAGATCAGTACGAACGGGTCAATCCAAAGGATGAAACGGCACTGAAAATGATCTTCTACATCACAAATTATGTCAGAAATGGTCCAAAATGGTTAGAAATTGTCAAAACTATAGGAAAGGGGGTAAAAAATTTCAAATATTTGAAATTTTTTCTATAAATAGTAAAAAATATAAATCATTTGAAACTTTTACCCATTGGAGCTCTGATATTCAACTGCAAATTCCAAGAGATCCAGCCAGCGGAATTCACAACTGTTTCTTCTAGGTAGTTACTCATGCTCTCCTCATGCATTTCAATATAATTTTTGTTGATTTTCATGGTAAAATGAGGTAGTTCAGGCCAATTCTACATGAGTGCTATGGCCCATGTGGGTATCGAAGCTTTTTCCGTGTATAGGGATGGCTATACGCAGAAAAGGGGCTAGAAACCGCATACATACGCGGATGTTTACAAAACAGTCGCGTATGACGCCGCGCAAGTGGATTTACAAGAATCTAATGGACAAAATGGAAATTTATCATGCAGGATGGTGCTAGAATGGAGAGAGAGTGAGCATGGTGAAGTATAGGAAGCTGTAAGGGCTAACGTGATGGCTCAACAAGATCTTAGAAGATGTCGACTCTACAAGTTTTGGTGCCTTGGTGGTTTGAGGGCCAAACCAAGACTACTAGAGATGCTGGTAAACTATTGGGATCCAGACTCAGAGTCCTTCAGGATAGATGGGATGTCTCTCATTATAGAGGTGGAAGACATATACTTCATCACAGGTCTATCTAGACGAGGGGAGGTGGTGAACCTTCGTTCCCGAGGTGGGCCAGGCGGTGGGATTACTATCGATGAGTACGTAGCTATGTACTGCTACCCAGATACTAAGAAGGTGGGAAGTTAAGTCCCCACTAATGCTATATGGGTGCTGGGCCTAAAGGCCATAATACTGATGCTGGGCAGGATAGCAAGCTTAGCCTCACTCCATCAGGCCTCGCGGCCACTGATGTACTATGCGGTAGAGTGTATGAGACCGACCATATATGACTGGAGTACTACACTACTAAGCAACATGAAACACCAGCTCAGTGAGTGTAAGGCAGGTAGGATATGGAACTTCGAGTTCAGTAGCATATTGAGCACATTTTTCTTCGAGCTGGTTCCAGGATTGAGCCCTAGAGTGGATGTTCCTCTCCACAGGGTTTGAGATCCGGCCCAACGATGTTGGGTAGATGCTATACGCAGACTGGGGGGTGGTAGGGTGGCCAACCCATATCTAGCTGACTTCTTTCCATGGTGGCAATGATAGATTGTTTCCATAGATGACTAACCCTATGGAGGGATAGATTTCGGGGGGGATCTGCACATGCCATTGCCACCAGGATCGACATACGGAGAGATAGGTACCGAATCTCGACTCTTACTCTTCTTAAAAAAAAATTAAGTTATTTAATTTTTTTGTATTTTCTTGATTATGTGGAATCAAAAAGACATGTTTTTGCGTGACAGCACATAGTGACATCTACCATTCATGTGCAGATGTAGGACCACATTAACCAGAGGGCTTCCCATGTCACAGACGAAGGGGAAGAGGGGATGATATCATAGGTGCCGATGCAGAGCGAATGCTCCAGGGAATTCATACCAACTTCGTGCGACTGACTCACAGGGTTCCCATGGTGCAAGTCGAGGACTTGCCTGAGGCCATGCAGTGACAGGTGGTGGGTGTGACACGCGCATTAGTGCGTTTATTCTGATGGCTAGCTAGAGCTGTAGTGACATATCATGATCACAACCCTCCCCCTCCACACGATTAGACACCTGGGAGTGCATATGTTTTGTACTACCATGTATTATGTGATGGAAGCTTTGAAAGCTCCACTTTTGTATATGACACTATGTATTACCACATTTTTGGTATATATAAAAAGTTTTATGGTGATCGGTTTATTTATTTACATGTGTAAAAATGTTTATGATTAATTTATTATGAATGAAATAAATGCCAATCTAACATGTAGTTAGCATATGAGTCAGCAACTTGATTATCATTTCTTGGAATGTGTATATATGTAATACTGTCAAATTTCCATTCTAACAATCTCACACGTAAGAATCTTCTCAATAACATTGGCTCCCTAACCTGGTACAAACCATTGAGCTATGACACTACTAACTCCGAATCAAGATGTACCTCAAGAGATAGAACACCATATGAAATGGCATCCCGTAGAAGCTTGATAATGGCACTATATTTAGCAACATTGTTGGAAGATGGCCGTAGACATACACCTCCTGAAGATAGTACCTAACCCATACGAGTATAAATCACCCAAGCAGCAGAGGCTGAGTGTTGAGTGTGACGGCTTGCACCATCCGTCAATCCTATGTAGGTGGAAGATTCCATTGACATCTGCCAAAAGAAACAAAAAATAATCACAAACCCGATCATGATAAGAAAAATACCTAACTATGCAAAGTTGTACAATAATATACAACAAGTAGCCTTGGCTAAAGATCATGCATAGTATTTTTTGAGATAGAGCCCATTTCTAGGCTCCACCAAAGTTGTGCCTTCGTAATCGAATAACTCATAGGCACCCTTCTCTAAGACATGCTTGACCACGTAAGGACCACGCCACATAGGATTAAATTTCCCTACCCCTAAGGCTTCTTTCAATTGATCCCACAAAAGGACCAAGTCTCCTTCACTAAACACTCTTGGATGGATAGAATTGTCATATTGGACCTTAACGCGATGCTTATTAACCTCTAGAGCCACCAAGGCATCTCGATGCTTCTCATCAAGTTGCTCGAGGTGGACCAAACGCTCCTCCAAAGGTGAAGTGTCTGGTAAGAGTTCCACAGCTAGATTCAATGAAGGAATCTTGCATTCAATTGGCAATATCGACTCCACTCCATGCACAAGTTGATATGGAGAAAAACCAGTGGCAGTATTAACCGCAGTTTGATATGCCCACAAAGCAGGGTATAACATAATATGCCAATTCATCTTACTCTGTGCGATGGTTCATTGGAGAATGGACATCATAAGACCAAGTAAAAATATCACGGAATTCCTTGAATAGCTTAGCATACTCAAGAATCTCAGCCTGGGAACAATCCGCCCCAATATAGACATTCCCTATGGTGCTAGGATTTCGAGAGATGTTGATAGAAATCATGGAAGATATGTTCACCATGTTCCCATCAGCCATCTAACCAGGAGAGCTTAATGGAATCATGGGACTACCAAATCTCTGACTAAGAATCTCCCTATAATCCTCATGTTCCAAACGGTCAAGCAGTGGAAGGAAATATGATCTATGATGAAGTTCCTCCCATGGTGGCTCAACACCCAACATGGCCTCGATGATCACTTCATCTGAAGGGAAAAAAATATCAAGGCAATCGTGGGCATGAGAATACTTTACTGCCCATGCCAGCAATACATAGGGGTCTTCCTCTTCCATCCACGAAGAAGAAGAACAAGGCTCTACAACATTCATAAGATTGGCTTGATAAGCTATCATGTTTGCAGGAAGCGGCACGTTGGTTTCGACAGGATCACTCGAAATAATCAGTGTAGGAAGAATCCAAGGATCTCCCATATGAGTTGTACGAAAAGACACTGAGGTCGTAGATGTCGAAGCCCTATCGGAATGAGATCCTATCATGAGGACTGGCGCAGGACAACTAAAGCTTCCCATGAGGGATGGATACATGCCTACACCCACACTCCCAGTTGTCGGCTGAGAGTGTTCAACGACCATAACCGAAGTTCCTGAAGATGCAGTAACAGGGGAATTCTCGAATTCCATTTGATCAATCGTCACAATCTTCCCATTATGAGGAAAGCATACAATGTGAAACACGGAAGAAGCAACGGCTTGCATTCTATACATCCAGTTCCGACCCAACAATATATTGTAGTCGAGGGGCGCATCAACCACCTCAACCTCTATCGCAATGGTCTTCCCTCCCAAACAGACTTTAAGGGATGGAATGATGCCGTGCGGCCTAAAATATCTCCATCAAAAGTAGTTAACATAGTCGCTGACCTCGACAACTGAGGAGAACCAAGTCCCTTCCAACAAGATAAAGACATCGCAGATGTAGCAGTGCCCTCGTCAATCACAGTGTGCTTGACGATCATATTAAGGCATTCTACGTGTACCAAAAGTGACACATAGTAGGGCAAGCGAGGCTAATGAACTGCAGTTTCAAATTTGATCACTGAGGAAGAATCATCATCATTCACACCAAGAGCAGAAAGCAAAGCCTTCCTTTGCGAAGGACAACTCTGAAGCACTTCCAATGCAGACATTGCACAAGGAGTATGGCCCAAATCCTTGACGACTGAATAATTCTGGGTGACTTGGGCATTTGGATTATGCCCCGAGCACTTAAGTACCCCCTTAGGAATGTGAGGTGCAGCTTCAGGTTTATCCACAGGTTTCTCAATGTGCAAAGGAGTTCCTGGTGGATCGGGTTCTTCACTTGGGCTGGGTTGTGATGATCCATAATCTTTCGCACGAGTAACAACCTTGGTAGCACGAACCATGTTAATGCACCCACGAGCACTAGCCTCTGGTGGATCATTCTCACTAGATTGCTCCTGGGACTTCGAGTTCATATTCTGGTTATGTGGTAAAGGGTTCGTTAGCACAGCTAGGCCTGGTGCTAAGAGTCTCGAAGCTTCATCAATTCTAGGGCACAAGTAAGTGAGGTGATCATCCTTACATAGCTTACAAGGGAATTTAACCTTACGTTTCGCTTGCTTGTCCCCACCAACATTCTGATCGTTCTCGTTATTATTGGAAGCATTCTCATTCCTATTCCCACCCTTTCGATTATTATTCTTACCCTTTTTCTTATTTCGTTCGGGTTGCTGGTTACCCTTCTAGTCCGACGATTGCACAAAAAGTACACTCATCATTTGGGCGGGTTGAGACGAATCCGTAGCTTGTCCCTAAGTAGACTGGTTGAGTGACAATTGACCAACTTGTTTTGAAACCAAATCTGCAGGTTTCGCACTTGCACAACCCTCAATGCCATCAGCATGTGGTCCAGTTTTGACCTTGGGATCGAAACTAGAATGAGGAGTGTTGGGAATAATCTCATACAACAAACCGGACTGAGCATAAATCAAGTCCAGTTCCTGCACCATAAAGATTGCTTGTTCCTCATTCTGCACTCTAGATGTAGAAACATCCTTCGCGATATATGGCAATAAAGACTTGAGGAACCACTCGAGAAGGAAATCCAGCGGTATAAAAGCTTTAATTAATCTCTTTCGTCTATGCCACTCCTGAATATGATAAAAAATATGGGTGGCTTTATCCTATTGAAATGTCGACAAGAGTTTAGTACCAATGTCATAGCGCACTGGTAGCCAGAAGTGATTAAGAAAAATCATCGGAAGATCGTCGAACAAGGTAAAGGCTCCCTTTGGTAACTCTATATACCATTTTGCAGTAGGCCCTGTAAGGGTGCGTTGAAATAGTCGCAAGCAGACTGAATCCTGATGTAACGAATTCGAAGAGCACCAAAGGTGAAACATGGTAATGTGTTCACTCGGATCCTCTCCCAGTTTGCCTTCGAACTTAGGTATATCTGAAGGAATCTTGGTAGGGACAGCCGGCCCAGCCGGGTCATGAGCCATGGGATCGTTCGTAAGTCTCGATAAGTCAGGAAGGTTGAGTATCGTGAGGAAAGGGAGCTTAGCATGATGAGGTCGATGGACCGCTCCCTAGTTCACATAGGTTTGAGCACCACCATGGCCTTGGCCATAGTGTCCTCCTCCTGTCTGACCTATACAAGGTGACGTGGAAGTACCATAGTAAGTTGGACCTTTACTAGTAGGAGCTATGAAGCCATAATTAGGAGAGTAAGCAGGTTGTTGATACCCTCCTCCGTAAGGTGAAGAAACCTGTCCATACTGTGGACCGTAATAAGGTCCATAGGTCATCGCATGCGATGTCCCATGGGACACTCCGTAGGTAGGAAGATAAGCTCTGGAAGGGGGAACATACATACCTAAAGTAGGTATATATGCCCCCGACGTAACAAGCTGACCACTATGAGCGAGGATATAGCCTCCCGAAGCAGCGAGTGGTATATGAACTTGAGACACAATGGGTCTAGTAACCGCAGCACGGACTTGACTCGTAGCCATATATCAGCTTGGAGGACCACGTGGATAAGGTGGAGGATGTACATTTGAAGAACTCAGAACCAAGGATGAAGGAATCTCAGTAATAAGATATGTACTAGTGCCTATTGTCACTTGTCTCGGACCTGGTATCCTAATCGAATCACTAGCCCTAGACCCAGGACGGGGATAATATGGAGCTTCCACCACTGGGATGGAAGGTGCAATGTGACTAGTACTCCCAAACCTCTCCACAAGGTAAGGAATGGGATTGCCCCTAGGCATAGTGATAGGCTCAAAGTCGGATTCAACATGAAATGTCAAATCGTGCATAGGAAAACCAGTCATAGCATAACTACCGTAGCTAGTGCTAGGAGGGTCAAAGTGAGTCTCGGAATCTTCCAACATTCCATACCAGTAACATGTCAATGGGGAATCATCCCTAGGGTGAGTAGGTCTATCATGCAAATATCCTATCTGGGAAATCACAGGACCGAAATCAGCTAGGTCAGGTGAAGGATCGTACGTAGGAGTAAGTTCCCCATCGTCAATACGAACGGGAGGAGGTGGCTCAGGAATAGTTTCTGAATGATCCTCCATGGTGTGTGAATCAGTGTGTGACATATTTCTCCTAGACAGTCTAGGCCCCTCTCCCAAAGGAGGAGGATAAGTGGAAGGCGAAAGTCTTAGACTCAAATCCACAATGACTCAAATCCACAATGACTCAACAAAAAGCAAAGAGTCTCTATTTACGTAAACCTTAGGCCAACTAGTGTGCATAGAGAAATCACTAATTAAATATAAATCCAAATGCAAGCAAACAAGGGCTGGATAAGTGAGCTCCCTAATGAAGCAGGTATGTCTCACTTAGGAGAGGCCTGAGACTCCCATACACAACAAGCGGAGGTACGTAACCAATTATTGTGGCCCTCAGCTTCAACGCATAAAGCGACTGTGCTATATGACCCCAACATGGCTGGGACACATGTAGAATAACCTCTACAAGTACCCCCTTGATATCCTAGGTAAGGCCACTAAGGTCACCTCAATATAATCAAAGCTCAGGAAGACAGTCGCAGGTGAGATTGACCATATGGGTAGGGTAGAAAAGCCCGAAACTCTCGAAAGAGCCCCCAGATACAAATACAATCCTCATCATCCTCATCATCATCCCTCATCCTCATCATCACCATCACCCTCATCCTCATCCTCATCCTCATCCTCATCCTAATCATCATCCTCATCCTCATCATCATTGTTCATCAGCCTCATCCTCACCATCATCAACACCCTCATCCTCATCCTCATCGACACCCTCACCCTCATCCTCATCATCATTGACACCCTCACCCTCATCCTCATCGACACCCTCACCCTCATTCTCATCATCATCATGCTCATGGACACCCTTAATGTTCATCACCCTCATCCTCATCATATCTAGATAAATGTAAATTACACATTTTCATTGAGCACTAAATCGCATATGCGATATATCGGGAATGCGTTATGGAAAACATGTAAAACTCTGTCTGCTCATTAAAAAGATGGAATTCAATATCGCATATGCGATATAGGTTTTATAGAAAATGTAGGGTGGCGTCGTGTTGGCCACCTTTAACGTATCAAAAGACATAATTCGTCTGAACCTGCACACATAGAACTGTTGGACATGCAATTTTTTATCATTACTTACATAATTGCATAGTTTTGTATAGGTTTGGGTGGATTTCAATGGGGAATGTACGTAATAGAGGAAGAAAGTCAGCAAGGAAGGTGCTTACACTGGAAGAAGAAGAAAATAAAAAACAAAAAAAAGGGAAGATTCAAGAAATTGTCGGCATTCACTACATGAGCAAATAGTTCCCATTCCCCCTCAAGAGATACTTAACGAAGAAGCTAAGGAAGATAATGCAACATTAAAAGAAGCTAGTTATATGGAAGTTGATATTATTCATCCATTAGTAGATGCACAATCTTGTGAAGAGTTCAATAATTATGTTACTCCTTATGTAAATGTGACTCAGCAACAACCATTTTCGGTGGTTCAATCTCCTAATCGAAGTTGTGAGCCGATAGTGGATGTAAACGTCACTCCAACATTTCAAATGGCAAGAAATTTTGCATCAAAACGAAAGAGAACTCCTAAACGAATAGAAGTGGATGAGAGTTGATTGACTTCCATGGAAGGTAAGGTGGCTAAACGCACTATCCTTCGTCATTCTTCTCAAATAATGAAAGAATATTTTGATAACAAATCCGAAGCCGGTAAATGCCAACTGTTTTTAGATTTGCTTAAATCTAGAAATATGGCAAATGTTAGAAGAAATTTAGGCATAACAACAATGAAGAATATGGAATCAAGTAATCACATTGTTAAATCTCTTGCTGTTGCATTCACATTGATTGGTAAAAAAACTCATTCAAAAGACTGTAATGTGGCTTGTCGTGTATTGGATGAATCAATTGTATGTAGATCCACAAGAAAATGTTGTTTACTTAAATGCACATTAGAAATTGTTCTTTTACATCAAAAGACACTTAAAAAATATTCAGTAAGAAGAGACAACCTTGATGTAGAGGGACAAATAGAAACATTATGGGAATTTAGCAGTAGGTTTCCCTGCAAAGACATGAAGTTAGTTGAAGCAGTGAAGGGCCTAGTGCAAATGTTTTGGCATGATAACACTAGGCCTTCTTCTAACATGAAGGATGTGTTAAAACATTGTATGGGTTCTCATCACACTGAACCTCATGTTAAGCATTATCTTGACATGACACAAAATCAACTGTTCGATATGTTTAAAGTTTCCCACGTAGAGCTAAGGCTCGGGCAAAGATCTTTTGAAAAATGCAAGCCTTGGTATGTTAGAATCAATACCATCCGGAACACTTGTTGTTGTATATACCACATAGAGTTTGACCTATATTACCATTTGCACATATATGTCGTTTTTTGCATCCTAACCATGTGCAAGAATGCTCAAGTACAGTACCACCAATGTCATCCATAGCATCATGTTTCCGAGGCAAGATGGGAAGACACATTACTTAAAACAATGTGTAGACGGTTCTTGCAACAATTATGGTGGGCTATCCTTATGGTCTGATTGCATCCATGAAAGTGAAGATCAAGCATTTGGGAATGTAATTGTTGAGAAGTAGAACTATCAGTATGAGACATATCAGTAAAATGATGGGAAAGAAAGAAGGAAGATTAAATTCATGACTTCACAGGTAAATTCTTGAATATTGACAAATTAATATTCATGTACACACATTTTTTTATGTGGTTTATTGCTATATTAATATTCATGTACCAGGTGCGAGTATGTGATTTTATTCCAGAGTTTCGTGGAAAGATCCAACAGTACACTCAACATGTCGATATGGCATGGTGGCAAGATGAGCAATTCAGAATATGTCGGGACACCTTCCCTCTTGGAACAATACTATTAGTGGTTTACTTTGCTGAAAATTACACCCTACAACCACAAAATGAAACTCAAATTAAATACTCTCACTCAGACCAGGTGAGCATAATGGTGCATATCACGTATCGACATGGGCAAGATAGAAATGAAGAGAAACATCTGATACTAAAAGAAAGTCACTTATACATAAGTGAAAATCAGATCCATGACATCCATTACGTGCAACATTGCTTTAAATTATTCTATGACCACGTGATAGCTATGGATATACCATTTTATCCTCATTTCATTTGGTCGGATGGTTGTGTTGGACAGTTTAAGAATGCACGTGTATTTGAATGGTTGTGTTTGTTGCACCTAAAATACAAGGTGCCACATGTATGGAACTACTTTGAAACTGGTCATGGAAAAGGAGAGCATGATGGTGTTGGTGCATGCATTAAAACTATCCTTCAAATGGAAGAGATGAAGTTTACAGGTTCTTTCCTTTGAGACACTACATCTATAGTCCAATGGTGTGCATCTATCATGGGAGAACAAGCAACAAGGAAACACTTAGTGTGGAGAATATTCTGGGAGGTTACAAATATGGACCGATCACAAACACCTCGGGTTAACACAGTGCATGGAACACGACAGTTTCATTAAATTAGAAGCTCAGACAACTCGCCCGTACAAATTTGGACAAGATTGAAGGCTTGCTTTTTCAGTTCCTGTAGCATCGATGAATGGGGTGATTGTGAGCATATTGATACCAATGATACATGGTATCGAGTGACAATTGGCACCAATTTCAACAGGGGTAATGAAATAGACCATTTGGAATATGATCAGACACATATTTCTAGAGACTATGATCACATATTGGATCTCATATAAGAAGGTACATGAGTAGTACCTAAATAAGAAAATGTATTTATGTATTGTTTACTTGACCTTTGTATAATTTAATTTATGTATAAATTAGAAATGCAAGACCTTATTTACAAAATGTATTGTTAACTCGACCTATTTCCTTTCACAGGTTAGATATATGCAGTGGTTCCCCAAAAAATAATGAATGGGGTTCTAACTATTGGTTGGCACATTGCTTAGAGGGGAAACAAACCCTTCTAGAATCTGTTATAGATGATGAAAATATTTAATTCCCAACTGGCTCGATGGTTATAAAAGGGGAGTACTTGACACTTGCAGCACAATAGAAAAGGAAGGGTGGGTATGTATATCAGGATTATAGACTAGGAGCTATTGTATACCACTTCACCAACCTAGTAGTTGGTACAAACATCAAGCTCGGCACACTTTCTCACAAAAATAGGTCACATGTACGATACTTGCTACCTCATATAGAGCACAAAATATTGATGGACACTATCGGCACCAGAGATGATCCAGATGGCCTACTTGTATGAGTGCATTGTCAGGTGTGTTATTTAAACCATGTTTGCACATTTTCATTGGGTTCTCTTTTCTTTCTTATGATGTTACTAATGTCTAGCCTTTCATGTGCATAGGATACAAACACCATCTATGGCACATTGGAGGTGCCAAGAATGGTGTCTTTAGACACCACCAAATATAGTTCGGAAAATAGCAAGCTCTCGATTTATTGAAATTTACATTTCTTGATGTTTTTAGTTTAATATATACATTTAATTAGGAGAGGGAAATAGAAACACATGATCACCAATACTTCCATGCACCAACTAGGCTTTCATGAGTTACCAATTTTCATGCTCCAATTAGGTTCAAGACAAGGTATGAGATGTCCAACTAGGGTTTGGTGCACAATCATGCAATTTAGGAGAGGGAACTACAAACACATGATCACCAATACTTGCATGCACCAACTAGGATTTCATGAGTCACCATTTTGCATGCTCCAACTAGGGTCAAGACAAGGTATGAGATGTCCAACTAAGGTTTGGTGAACAATCATGCAAGTTAGGAGAGTGAACTAGAAACACATTATCACCAATACTTGCATGCACACCAACTAGGCTTCCATGAGTCACCAAGTTGCATGCTCCAATTACGGTCTTGAGACAAGGTATGAGATTTCAAACTAGGGTTTGGTGCGTAATCATGCAAGTTATGAGATGTGCTTTATGAGACGGAACAAGGTATGAGATGTTCTTTTATTATGATTGTTAGTGGCATTGGTATGGAAAAAGAGAACTGAAAATCATCATAAATTAATTAGTTCTTAATTCTACTTGAGGAAAAAACCATTCTTTTGTTCAAGAATTAATTTCTTATTCAAGCATTTTCTCAAAAAATACACTAAACACATGTACATCTAATTCTTTTCCCATGGTAGCTTACATATCAAAGTCATGGGTTTCCTTGATGGTGCCTATCAAAGTGATCCAAATTTTAGAATCAGAGGGCATCTTAATTTACTTTCATATGCATGTCAGTAAGTATAAAGTTGGGACTGGCATTGGAACTGGCAAGGTAGGAGATGTCCAACTAGGGTTTGGTGAGCAATCATGCAAGTTAGGAGAGTGAACTACAAACACATGATCACCAATAATTTCATGGACCAACTATGATTTCATGAGTCACCAAGTGGCAAGCTCCAACTAGGGTCAAGACAAGGTATGAGATGTCCAACTAGGTTTTGGTGAGCAATCATGCAAGTTAGGAGAGTCAACTACAAAAAACGATCACCTTGATACTTGCATACACCAACTAGGCTTCCATGTGTCAACAAGTTGCATGATCCAACTAGGGTTAAGACAAGGTATGAGATGTCCAACTAGGGTTTGGTGCGAAATCATGCAATTTAGGAGAGTGAACTAGAAACACATGATCACCAATACTTGCATGCACACCAACTAGGCTTTCACGAGTCGCCAAGTTGCATGCTCCAATTAGGGTCTTGAGACAAGGTATGAGATGTCCAACTAGGTTTTGGTGTGTAATCATGCAAGTTATGAGATGTGCTTTATGAGATGGAACAAGGTATGAGATGTCCTTTTATTATGATTGTTAGTGGCATTGGTATGGAAAAACAGAACTCAAAATCATCATAAAGTATTTAGTTCTTAATTCTACTTGAGGAAAAAACCATTCTTTTGTTCAAGAATTAATTCCTTATTCAAGCATTTTCTCAAAAAATACACTAAACACATGTACATCTAATTATTTTCCCATGGTAGCTTACATATCAAAGTCATGGGTTTCCTTGATGGTGCATATCAATGTGATCCGAATTTTAGAATCATAGGGCATCTTAATTTTCTTTGATATGCATGTCAGTAAGTATAAAGTTGGAATTGGCATTGGAACTGGCAAGGTATGAGATGTCCAACTAGGGTTTGGTGAGAAATCATGCAAGTTAGGAGAGTGAACTACAAACACATGATCATGAATACTTGCATGCCCCAACTAGGCTTTCATGAGTCACCAAGTGGCATGCTCCAACCAGGGTCAAGACAAGGTATAGATGTCCAACTAGGGTTTGGTGAGCAATCATGCAAGTTAGGAGAGTCAAATACAAACACATGAGATCACCAATACTTGCATGCACCAACTAGGGTTTCATGAGTCACCAAGTTGTGCATGCTCCAATTAGGGTCAAGACAAGCTATGAGATGTCCAACTAGGGTTTGGTGAGCAATCATGCAAGTTAGGAGAGTGAACTACAAACACATGATCACCTTGATACTTGCATGCACCAACTAGGCTTTCATGAGTCACCAAGTTGCATGCTCCAACTAGGGTCAAGACAAGTTATGAGATGTCCAACTAGGGTTTGGTGCGCAATCATGCAAGTTAGGAGAGTGAACTAGAAACAAATGATCACCAATACTTACATGCACACCAACTAGGCTTTCACGAGTCACCAAGTTGCATGGTCCAATTAGGGTCTTGAAATAAGGTAGGAGATGTCCAAATAGGGTTTGGTGCCTAATCATGCAAGTTATGAGATGTGCTTTATGAGACGGAACAAGGTATGAGATGTGCTTTTATTTTGATTGTTAGTGGCATTGGTATGGAAAAAGAGAATTCAAAATCATCATAAAGTAATTAGTTCTTAATTCTACTTGAGGAAAAAACCATTCTTTTGTTCAAGAATTAATTTCTTATTCAAGCATTTTCTCAAAAAATACACTAAACACAAGTACATCTAATTCTTTTCCCATGGTAGCTTACATATCAAAGTCATGGGTTTCCTTGATGGTGCATATCAAAGCGATCCGAATTTTAGAATCACAGGGCATCTTAATTTTCTTTGATATGCATGTGAGTAAGTATAAAGTTGGAACTGGCAAGGTATGAGATGTCCAACTAGGGTTTGGTGAGCAATCATGCAAGTTAGGAGAGTGAACTACAAACACATGATCACCAATAATTGCATGCACCAACTAGGATTTCATGAGTCACCAAGTTGTGCATGCTCCAGTTAGGGTCAAGAGAAGGTATGAGATGTCCAACCAAGGTTTGGTGCGTAATCATGGAAGTTATGAGATGTGCATTATGAGATAGAACAAGGCATGAGATGTGCTTTTATTATGATTGTTAGTGGCGTTGGTATGGAAAAAGAGAACTCAAAATAATCATAATGTAATTATTTGTACATGGTCATATGGGGGATTTGGCTAGGGATGAACTTAGTTCTTAATTCTACTTGAGGAAAAAACCATTCTTTTGTTCAAGAATTAATCTCTTATTAAAGCATTGTCTCAAAAGGTACACTAAACCCATGTACATCTAATTATTTTCCCATGGTAGATTACATATGAAAGTCGTGGGTTTCCTTGATGGTGCATATCAAAGTGATCTGAATTTTAGTATCACAGGGCATCTTATTTTTCTTTGATATATGCATGTCAGTAAGTATAAAGTTGGAACTGGCATTGGAACAAACAACTTTGGGTAATTAATGGCCTCAATGCTCTTGATAAAATGTTCTTTCAATGTTGGTGTAAAAACTCTCTAGGATTTTGTTGACTAGGATCTCACTATAAATTGGATGCTAAACAAGACCTAATTGTCAAATACTACTACTCTTTAGTACATTTATTTTCAGCATGTTTTTGGGAACTAAACATTATTGTTGATTCTCTTCCTTAAGCAAGTCAAATTACGGAAGATATGGAGTTCAAAGAGATAATTGAAGGAACCTATTTGGTTTCTTCCTTGTGATTCAAATAAAGGTGACATGTAATATCAATGTATATATTTCACTATTTTGGTTGAGTTAGATAACCTTTTGGTTCATACATTTTTTTGGATGTATAAGACTATGTGTGTTTTTGGATATTTTCTATAATAATATTATTATTATTTTTGGACAATTTTTGAAATTGGCACATTTGCAAAGATCATGTAGTATTTTGTTTGCTGTTATCTATTGGGGTATCTTGATGAGATGGAATTAAAGGCCCGTGGTAGAACTAGGGTTGCCAAGGTATGAGATGGAACTAGGGTTTGGTGAGCAATTTGCAAGTTAAGAGAGGGAACTAGAAACACATGATCACAAATACTTGCATGCACCAACTAGGCTTTCATGAACAACAATTTGCATGCTCAAACTAGGGTTACCAAGGTATGATATTGAACTAGGGTTTAGTGCTCGCAATCATGCAAGTTAGGAGAGGGAACTAGAAACACACTACACTTTCATGAACACAAATTCGCATACACCAACTAGGCTTTCATGAACACAAATTTGCATACACTAAACATAAATTTCTCAAAAAATACACTAAACACTTTCATGAACACAAATTTGCATGCACCAACTAGGATTTACTTCAACAAATTTAGGGTTTGTAGGGTACATGATGTATGTTAGTATGGTATTCAATGAACTCTGGTATCATAGGGTATTGTAGGGTATGATATGGTATATATTACACATGCATGCATGACTTAGTGTTAAATGGTACATATTGTTAGTATGTTATGTTATGGTACATGTTATTGTATCATAGTATGGTATGATGTTAGTGTCATAGGGTAATGTAGAGTATGTTATTATGTACATGTTAGAATTGTAGCGTATGTTAGTGTGTGTTACTGTGTGTCAATTAGGGTATGTTATTGTATGTTAGAATTGTATGATGTTAAAAAGTTGATGAGTCGTTTAAATTCTTCCTTTAAGTATTGGAAATTCATTTAAGTTAGCACACATGCACGAACCACACATATCATTATATCACATAGGTGAACCACACATATCATGTTCCAAGACCAATTCAACCATGATATCATGTTCCAAGATCAAGTCAACCATATATATGTATAAATTTTAACCTTGCTTTATATTATATATGTATAGCAATAATGTCGTACAAAAATTGCCATGCCACATGGACATAATACAAAATAGTGGATCAAAAATTACATCTCTGTGTACATATGAACAAAAAGATACATCTATGTATGCCCGCTATACATTTTTTCTAGTTATCCCCCATTTTGCTGCCACTACCAGAGTATTTGGAGAAGTGTAGCTTTCTTTTGCGACTGCACACTGGTGATCCCCATCGCTGAACAAGAGGGATAGGTCTCATCAGTGGAGACTGTAGAAAAACCAACATTTGTAAGTTAATTTACCAACCTTTAAAAATTCTATATACATTTGTTCAAATTCCAAAACCAAAATAACATTTCTACTTACTGTACGTGAGTAAGTAATCACAGTTCTTTGTTCCGCACTAATAGAAACCCTGATTGGGTGCTCTTCTTGCACCACTTGCTCACTATCAGGCTGCATAAAAAATATATATATTTATGCCAATGTCAATAAATATACATGTACCTTGGGGGGAAGAGGGTCACCAATTTGGGTCTCTTCAAGCACCAAATTAGAGAAAGATATGTACACAAACGTACAAAGAAATCGATCTACATAAACATACATGTTGGCTCGTCAAAGGTGGGCCACTGGTTTGGTGCTCTTCATGCACTGGTGCCTCACTAGGGGCCTACATATAAAGTAGCATATATATGTCAATTTCATATAAAACAGTGAATCAGAGAGATATATACTACCTGGAAGGAAAATGATGAACTAGCAAATAAAGTGAAACATACATACCTGTTTGGGGGGAAGAGGTGGGTTGACAATAACCTCGCTTTGGTGCTCTTCAAGCACCACTCTCACAAGAGGTTCCTACATAAAGTAAGATATGTCAAAGCGATATGTAAGTTAAAAAATGATTTTTCCAAACAAAGTGAAACATAATTAAAAGCATATATAATTAAAAGCATATTTCAAATAATACCTGTGTCTGCGAATCTACCTCTGCATGAGAGGGAATAGGCTACGAGACAATATACTCATCCTAGGAAACCTGCATAAAACATGTTACATATCAAAATTAGGATACATATTGAATTTTACAATGAAGATATGTACACAAACGTATAAATAAAGGGATATAGACATAAACATACCTGCTGGCTCGTTAAAGGTGGGCCACCGATTTGGTTCTCTTCACGCACCGATGCCTCACTAGGGGCTTGCATATAAAGTAGCATATATATGTCAATTTCATATAAAATAGTGAATCAGAGACATATATACTACCTGGAAGGAAAATGATGAACTACCAAATAAAGCGAAACATACATACCTGTTTGGGGGAAAGAGGTGGGTTTACAACAACCTCTCTTTGGTGCTCTTCAAGCACCACTATCACAAGAGATTCCTACATAAAGTAACATATGTCAAAGCGATATGTAAGTTACAAAATGATTTTTCCAAAGAAAGAGAAACATAATTAAAAGCATATTTCAAATAATACATGTGTCTGCGAATCTACCTCTGCATGAGAGCAAATAGGCTACGAGACAATATACTCATACTAGGTAACCTACATAAAACATGTTACATATCAAAATTAGGATACATATTGAATGTTCCAATCAAGATATGTATACAAAAGTACAAAGAAATCGATTTGTATAAACATACCTGTTGGCTCCTCAAAAGTTGGCCACCGGTTTGGTGCTCATCACACAGCGGTGTGTCACTAGGGGCCTGCATATAAACTAGCATATATATATGTCAATTTCATATAAAATAGTGAATCTGTTATACACCTGAGTGGCACCTCTCCATCCGAGTGTTGTTATCCCTCATGTCGGCACACAAAAGGACACTTATGGATAGAGGTTTGCCCATAACACTATAGCTTGGCTTGTCATGAAATACATTCTACCTTCATCCAGCTAGTTACTTTGCCATTTTGCCATGTTAAGATGTATTTGCGACTATCATTTTATACAACTCACGTATCATTCACGAGTCTCCCTTATAGCAATTCGCGAATCCATGTATTCACGGGTTGCGCTTATACAGAGTCGCGAGTCATTCGCGGGTTGCTCTACTACATACCCGCGAGTGTGCCTCTTAACATGAAAAAATAAAAACACGCGCTAATGGGAGATTAGTTAAGGTATTTTAATTAATTCTCCTAATTGCTGCAACTTCCCCAACCTTCGAGAATTGCCTTTTTTCACCCATATAAATACAGGCCTTGGGGAGGGTGTAGGGAGATATACTTGGAGAGCAAAGTTATGCTGGTGGATTGTTTACAGAAGTCTTTGGAGCAGTGAAACTCAGAATACTTTGGTGACAGAGGAGTCCTTGTCTTAGATGTTTGGTTGTACTCTAAACTTTCTCATTATTGATAATAAAGAGATTACTTCTTCCATATGTGTCTCATATATCTTGGTTTGATAATTGTTTATGCTTCTGTATTTCATATCTGATTTATCTAACCTGCTTATATGTATATATATGAACCACTCTGTATCTGGAAGATTGTCTCTGAATAGGTGAAAGAGGAGTGAACCTTGAAGACTTTGGAAGTGGAGCAGATTGGAAGAGGACTAGCAAGGATCGAACTTCGTTTAACAAGTAAGTTCTTCTAACCTTCCTATTTCCTATTCTGCACTTTAGAAGTCAATTGTCTCCAAGTGTTTGAGTATGTTGGTAACCCCTGATCTACGATTATTAGGTGCATAATCCTGTACAACAGAACTGGCGACTCTGTTAGGGAATCCTAGACTGCTGTAGGTCATTTCTGTTATCCTGACAAGTTTTGCTTGTGAGTCTGTTTGTGGTTTTTTATCCTGGTTCTTGCTTACTTCAGTGTTTGAAAGTCTTAGTGTTTTTTCTTTGTTTTTGAGAAAAATTTTATACCCATTCGTGGGTTGTTCTACTAAACAGTTGTGAGTATAAAGTTGCATTCACGGGTTGTTATACTGCACAGACGCGAGTCATTCACGAGTTGCATTGCTAGACAGTCGCGAGTACTCCTGAAAGTTGGGATTTTTAAAGAAGAGTTTGCTTGTTTATTTTCTTTCTATAGTCCTGGTTTTCTGAGAAGACTTTCTTTAAGAATGCTGTAGAATTTGTTTGATTGCCTCAGGTGATCACATCTTAGTGCTTTTCAGAAGCCCTTGAGTCTTTTTTACTTGGTTTATTTACTGTTTGCTTTCTAGAGTAATTGGCCTGTTTGGGTTGTTGGTTAAAGTGTCTTAGTCCAGATCAGTGATCAGGGTCTTGGGCTTTATTTTTCCAGTTTGCTTTCTGACAGTTGCTGGTTTTCACTTGCCTTTTTAAGTCTGCAGTGATATTTGTCATTGTTTGCACCCAAGCTAGGGTTCCTAGCCTGCTTTTCTTGCTGGTATTTTGGTTCTGTCAGCCTGTTTGCTTCAGTTTGTAGCTTTTATATAGTTTATAAGTGTCAAGTTTGCTCAAGAATTGTGCATTGTAGATGCATTGTAGGTTTTGAGTATTTTTAAACGTGAAAATAAAACATTGTTAATCTTTTGCATTGTAATTTTTGCATAAGTAGTGTTGTTTCATTTTAAAAATATTATCTCAAAAATAAAAAAATATATAGGCTTAGTTTCTCTTATCAGTGCTTTTAGTTCATCAATACATATTTGAAAAAATGAAAAGAAGTTTATTTTATAGTAGTAGTTTGCTTTGAATGCACCTTAATTTCATTTATTTCTTGCTGAGTCAAAACACCATACAGTATATCACTTCCATTTCCTCTTGAGTAAGAAACAACCCTCTAAAATAAACGCATAAATTAAAATTTACTAGTAAGTTTTATTTCTAGGGGCCTTTCACCTACTAGCTTAGGCTAGACTTGTGGTCTAGGGAGTGTAAACTTCCCACAAGTTACAAACTTAGACGTAGTGGACCTTTCTTTAGGTAAATCCTTGATTCTATCATTGTATTTGGGAAGCCCCTCTCAAACGGGAGTTAAGCACTAGGCCGCATGGAGGCTTGGACAGAGGAGATAACCCTCTGAATCCTTGTCAAAGCGTAACCCAGGACTTTTGTGCATCTAGAAATTCTGTCCTAGACAGATTTTTGGGCTCACCTACTCATGCGTATGAGTTCAGCTCACGACTGTCCCCCCAGACAGCTGGTATTGTCAAGGTAGCCTTTAGTCTCTTGTCTTTTAGGGTTCATACCTAGGTAAGCCAGAAGGTTATTTCTGGTTCACCTTGAATGGGCTTGGAAGGTAACCCTTGTGGAAAGTGCAGGAGGGTGGTGGGTGATTCCTCCACTTGTGCCTGAGAACCCCTCAAGGATGCCAAGTAATCGTTCATCAACTTTCTTCAGGAAAGTATATCTTTATACCCTGGTTTGATTGCTTGAGACTCTAGGATCTTTTTAGTGTATGCTCTATGGATTTGCTTGTGTTTAGTTGACCTTAGGGTGTGATTAGTCAAATTTTTAATTCTGGAGGACCAACTTGTTAGCAGGTCAAGAAGGTTGAGAAACCTTCCTCCTCTCACTGCATTGGAGCCTCCACCTTTACCCCAAAGGTGGAGATTAGACACAGACAGTTCTTTTGAACCAGTACGAATAAGTGAGGTTCTTGGTGAACCGAAATTGATAGCTAACCATTTCAATTTTGACACAGTCGAGATAGAAGAATTGCAGACTGACAAGTTTGCAAGAAATTTTAACACCCCCTTGACTGATCTTAATGATCCTGTGATCGTTCAAGTTAGACCTTTTAGTTCACCAGTTGTAGGTGTCCCTTTGAGTAGAGTCATGTCTTATGCGGAAGAAAGTCCATTTGTTTTCACCTCAACCCTTCCGGTTGAAGGGGTACTACCTCCCCCGGTTAGTGCCCCTAGATCTAATTTACCTTCTACACCCTTAACTCCAGTGAGCCGGGTGGTCCAACCACTGGTTCACTCGAACATAGGAGGTACTTCTGGTGATATGGTTACTAGGATCCCTAGTATACCTACAATTCCTTCTTCCTTCCCTTACACTACTAAGAGTGGTCCGGTCGGATCCTCGGATTTTGTCCAACGATTCCCTTAGAATGGGGGGCACATTCCCCCATCCAGTCCATACGTAGGTCCATCTCCTTCATATGTAGGAGTGCAGTTTGGGAGCAACACCTCTTATGTGAAAATATTCCAAACCCCCATTTCGGTCCCATACATGAGCTCTCCATTTTATTTGTTTAGCGGAGGGATACCTGCTCCAGTCTTTCAGACCCCAGCTTCTATGGGGATGGCCCGAACCACTTACACTGCACCTCCCCCCAAAAATCATGTGGCCTACGGATGGAATCCGTTTCAAGGAAACCTTCCCACTTCACAATCGGTGTCAGGGGGAAACCCCACTTTTACCTATGGGCATTCAGGGGCTAGACCCTCTAATCCCCAAGCTGGCACATCTATTGCACCGGTTAGGCCTAAACTTCCTTTTCTGGCAACTTTGAACTTGCCAGACTTATCAAAATTGATGAATGATCCAGTGAGGCATGACCCTTTGTGGCCACCTGTTCCCACCAAACTGCCCTCAGACATCCCTAAGTTCGAAGTTAAGGCCGGTGAAGATCCTGGGGCTCATGCCACCACCTTCCACTTATGGTGTTCTTCCAACTCATTGAATGAAGATTCAGTGAGATTGAGGCTACTCAAGAGGACCTTGACAGGAACTATGGCAAAATGGTACATTGAGCTGCCTTCTGTTGCTTTTAGTAGTTTCTGGGACCTAGCTAGTGCTTTCCTCAGTCACTTTCAGCTTCTGGTCCGTTACAATTTCAGAACGGACTTGTTGTCTACTTTTAGACAAAAAAAGGAAACCCACATCTCGGATCATATCCAAGAGTGGAGGAGGTGAAAGAGTCTTATCAAAGCTACCATCCCTCCTGAGTTTCTATTAGAG
>LPNX010856862.1:53431-94373 GCA_001517045.1 Pseudotsuga menziesii
AAGGACGTGTCCACATCAGGAGTGACTAGTGAAGAAGAATCCATACTCAGGGCCCAGCAGTTGGACTTGATTTATTCACAGTCTGGGATTTTATATAAAATTATACCTGAGGCACCAAGGCCTTCACATGAGGCCGAGAAACCCAAGCCTGGACCCCATGCCAATGGTGTGGTCGGGTCTATGAACTCTCCCACCGTAGAGTCTTTGACAAAACAACTTCACCAATTGTCTATCAAACAGTCTAGGGCGGAGGCAACAAAGGCTGCCCCCTCCCCCAAAGTGCAAATGTTTTTGCAAAAACCTCTTCGAAGGGCAATCAGCAGCCCGACGGGAAAAAGAATAAAGGTAAAAAGGGAGAGGGAAACCAAAATCAAAAAAAGCCAAAGCCCGCAAACAATGCTGATGGGGGAAAAAGGAAAAGAAGAAAGTCAAGTTCCCTTGTAAGTTGTGCCAAGGGGACCACCTTACTCATATTTGTCCCCTTATGGAACAAGCTCAGAAGCTGCTCCAAGATAAACCATTGGCTGTCCTAAAGGATCCTTTTCCCCAAGGGCAGAATTCTTCTTCAGCTTCTACCGTAGCAGGGGGCACTCAAGCTGCCCCTGACCCCAATTATATAAACATGGTTAGATCCTCAACTTTTTTACAAGCCAGGAACAAAAAATATGAGAAAGAAACTGATGAGAAGGGTAAAGCCGTAGGTGAACCTTCCAACCCTCTCACTATAGAGAAACCTGTGGAAATAATGCCAAAGATACCCAAAGGTGTCTTTAAGAAGACTTTGCATAACCCAAATGCCAGGGCCGCTTCTAACTACTCTATGGTTGAAGACTTGGCTCAGACTCCGTGTGCAATGTCAGCTTTGGAGGTGCTACAGAGCTGTCCCGCTCAGCAGGATGCCCTCTTAGCAGCTTTAGGTAGCATGGACTCTTTGAGTCTCAAAGCAACATTTCATATATCTGATGTTAAAATTCACCTCCCTTACCATGTAGCCCTATCGATAGATGTTTTCCATGGTGGTAATACCATTGGACGAGTAGTTGTTGAGGAGGGAGCCTCTACATGTGTTATGTCCCTGGTCTATTGGAAAGCTCTTGGATCCCCAGAGCTGGTCCCATCAACCACTTTACTTACTGCTTTTGATGGAAGATCTTTCCATCCACATGGTATCCTCCCAGCTTTTGAGATTAAGTTGGCTGACAAAGCAGTGTCTGTTGAAGTTGAAGTGATTGATGCTCCATTGGACTACAATTTGCTTCTGGGTAGGAATTGGACTTATGCAATGTCTGCTATTGCATCAGTTGTCTTTCGTGTCATGGTTTTTCCACATGAGGGCAAGGTGGTCACTATTGACCAACTTGATTTTACCCGAAAATGCTGCTTAGAGTCTAAAGATTCCACTGTGCCATTGGTTGATCAGGACAAACCCGCTGCACAGAGCTTGGGGGATGGAATGTATGCATCATTGATGGGCACATTTGATATTCTAGCTCTAGTCCTTTATATCAGTTCTACTACTGTAGGGAAGTCCATTGATTTGGTGGTCGATAGGAATGATCCTTGGGTTCTCCCAACCCCTCAGGAACTGGAAGTGGCATATCAAGCTATTACCCAAACCACTGTTGATCCCATTCCAGATCCTCTTCCAGTCTTGGATGATCTGGAAGAAGTCTACTTGCCCGCATGGGCAGAAAACTCTTTACATTCCATAGATTGCTTAGACACCGTTTGACCTTTTGATGAAGCTATTTTGGAAGCTATGTGTGCACGTGATAAGATATGTGAGGATATTCACCACTGATCTTATTTCCTTCCAGAGATAAGCAAGATAGAAAACCAAGAGTTTCATGTGAGACTATCGAATGATGTTGATACACCTGTAAACCCTTTACCTAGGGAAGGAGTGTTTGCTGAGGGGAATATGGAAAACATTTCCACCACTATACCGATCAACATCTCTGTAAAACCAGATGTCGTGGAAAATATCTATAGAGGTGCAAACTACTCTCCAGAGGAGATTGCCATTTATACTTCCCTTTTCAAGGAATTCCGTGATATCTTTGCCTGGTCATATGAGGAGATGCCAGGCATTGATCCATCTATTGTTCAACATGAGATCCCAACCTATCCTGATGCCAAGCCAGTTCGGCAAAAATTACGCCCCGTGAACCCGCGTAAAGTAGTGGTTGTGAAGGCAGAGGTTGAAAAGCTATTGAAAGTAGGTTTTATATATCCCATAGCTTTGACTGAATGGGTGTCCAAGCCAGTTCCTGTTGATAAAAAGGAAGGGACTATTCATGTTTGTACGGACTTTAGAGACGTTAACAAAGCCTGTCCTAAGGACAACTACCCCACACCATTTATTGATCAGATCATAGATGCATGTGCGGGAAGTGAGGTATTCTCGTTTATGGATGGTTTTTCCGGCTACAATCAAATCCAAATCAAACCGGAAGACCAGCATAAAACTGCTTTTATTTTCCCTTGGGGTACATTCACATATAGGAAAATGCCCTTCCTATTGAAAAATGTGGGGGAAACCTTTCAATGAGCCATGAACTTTGCTTTTCATGACATAAAATCCATTGTCGAGCCTTAACTTGATGATCTACCCACTCATTCTCACAAGAGGATCCAACATCCAGATCATTTACGGTTTATTTTTGAGAGATGCAGATACTACAAAATTCGCTTGAATCCCCACAATTCGCTTGAATCCCCACAAGTGTGTTTTCTGCGTCGAGTTAGGAAGATTGCTTGGATTCATTGTCTCTAGTAGAGGAATTCAGGTGGATCCTTTAAAAGTTGAGGCCATTGTAAATCTACCTCCTCCTCGTTCTCTTAGGAAACTTCAGAGTCTACAAGGAAAGTCTAACTTCCTTCGATGTTTTATCGTTAATTATGCCAAGATCACTAAAGGTTTCATGTGCCTGCTTAAACAGGACACCCCATTTGTATGGGATGAAACTGCACAACTCGCGTTCGAGGCATTGAAAAAAGCCTTATTGTCGACTCCTTTATTACGCCCACCAGATTTTTCTAGGGATTTTATATTATATCTGGCCGCGTCAGAGTCTACCATTGGGGTAGTGCTAGTTCAGGAGGACGACAAGCTCGTTGAGCATGTTGTTTATTATCTTAGCCATGCTCTGGTTGGACCTAAGCTTAAGTACTCCCACGTCGAGAAGTTAGCCTTAGCAGCTGTTTATGCTCTACAGAGGTTACGGCACTACATCTTACTGTGGAGCACTACTGTAGTGGCGGATGTAAACCCTTTGCAATATGTTTTATCCTAAAGGATTGTTGGGGAAAAATTCAATAAGTGGATAGTCATTCTCCAAGAGTTTGACTTGTTTTTCCAATCCGCTAAATCCAAAAAGTCCTTAGTTTTTGCCAAGCTTATAGCAGAATTTCCTATGGAAGAAGATGTAGTGATTGAAGATGACTTATTCCCAGATGAGCACATCTTCCTTATATCCACCTCTGATCCTTGGTACGAAGATATTCTTATATATCTCCAGACTTTGAAGTATCCTGTCGCTTACTCTAGGGAAGACCGACGTAAGTTACGCCTTCATGCTAAAAACTACCTCATTATAGGAGATACATTATATCAACGAGGGATAGATTCCATCTTGTGTCGCTTCCTTACTCATGAGGAAGCTGATATTTTCCTAAATGATTCCCATAGCGGAGTGTGTGGGGGTCATTTATCTGGGTTAGCAACGGCCCAGAAGATATTACGTGTCAGGTATTTCTGGCCCACCATCTTTAAATATTGTGTGGAAGCAGTGAAACACTGTCATCCGTGTCAGCTTTACACCAGGAAAATGTGGTCACATCCTGCTCCCTTGTTTCCCATTATCTTAGTAGGCCCCTTCATGAAATGGGGGATCGATTATATGACATGAAACCCAGCCTCAGCTGGGGGGCATAAATACATCATTGTCGATGTTGACTATTTCACAAAATTGGCAAAGGAACTGCCTACTTTCAAAGACAACAGGGAAACATCATCTTTCTTCGTGTTTAATCAGATTATTGCTAGGTTTGGTATTCCCAAAGTGATTGTCACTGACCATGGTAGTCATTTTCAAAATAACATGATGACAGAACTGACCACCATGCTCAGATTCCGACAAGAACATTCTTCTCCATATTATCCGCAAGCAAATGGTCAGGCTGAGGCTGTAAACAAGACTTTAAAAACTATCCTTAAACGTACTATTGATCCATCCCGTTCGAATTGGCACATCATGTTATATCCTACTCTTTGGGCTTATCGAACCAATGTAAACACTGCTACGGGTTTTTCCCCCTTCTAACTCGTTCATGGGGTGGAAGCCATTACGCCGATTGAATGTGAAATCCCATCCTTGTAGATAGCTATTCATGTGCTACCTGATACGACTGAGCTTGAGGAACGGTTGCTCCATTTAGAACACCTTGATGAACAACATAGAGATGCGTTGACTGCAAATCAGGCTCATAAAAATAGGGTTAAATCTCAATATGATAAAACGGTCAAACCTAGGGTTTTCCCTGAAGGGGAACTTGTCTTGCTCTACGACCAAGATAAAGAGCCTCTGGGGGCAGGTAAATTCAAGGCCATGTGGTTAGGACCCTATGTCATGTCTAAAGTTTTGAGTAAAGGTGCACATGAATTAGTGGATTATGATGGGAATAAGCTTCTTGAGCCTAGAAATGGGCTCTACCTGAAGAAGTACTACGCTTAGGCTTAGCACCTTTTCTTGTATATTAGTGTATGTATTTTTATGTACATTAGGTTTTCAGTTTCATTTTTTATACTATCTGCTAGCTGTTGCAGATGTCTTTCGAGATGTATGTAGGTTCCTCTAATGGCGCCAGCCTTCACACCTATAACCTGGCTTCGGCAGCATGGGTTATCTATTCCCCCTTAGGACAACTTGTTGCCGTGGGAGGCACTTGCCTAGATCCTGCTTCTAATAATGTTGCTGAGTATAAGGCTGTAATTGAGCTCCTATGGGATGCTTTGTCATGAGGCATCACCTAGCTTGAGGTCCGGTTGGATTCTCAGTTGGTTATTTCCCAGCTCAATTGAGCTTATCAGGTGTGTAATCCTACCTTATTACGTCAATTCATGCAAATTCGTTTATTGGAAATACATTTTGAAGTTATTACTTTCAATCACATTCCACGAAACCAAAATTCATTAACTGATGCATATGCTAATTATATTTTGGACTGGAATCTCACAAACATTTTATAAATTATGCAGCAAACATATAAGAAACATTTGTAAATAAACTGACAACCAAACAAATATATATATATATATATATATATATATATATATATATGTAAATATCTGTCATAGATAGGTCGAGTCTGATCCGTAGATCCTGTCATATACAAAATATACAAAATGTGGATCATCATCCATCAAAATTCCCTAACACTAAACATGCCCGCCATGGCCACTAGGACCACCTTGGTCCCCATGATCTCTAGGCACCCTGGCTTCCTCAGCCTCCTCGGCTTCGGCAGCCTCCACTGCATCTCTGTAGAGAATTACTACTCTAACTGCTCGCCTGAACAGTCGGAGCCAAACCGGTGGAACCCCTACTACAAACTCCTACATGGCTATAGGTATGTGCTCAATCTGTATCGTCGGTACTTGCTGGGTCAGCCTAGCCAGCTTTCCCTCTAGTACTCAGACTAATCCTGGGTCTCCTCCTACAACTGGATGGACAAACATACGGGGCTTCCCTTCAGGGCGGACTGGTCCAATATCTGCATTTTGACATTTAAATCGGATTAAGACTTGTACATATGTATATATTCTATCATTTGAAAATTCATAAAAATTTGATAATGATAAAAAATTAAAAAATCACTTACCCATCTCGCCCCATATTCCTCCTGGAGGGAGGACAAGGTCGAGATCACCTCGGAAATCCATCCCAGCGTATGGAAACTACTCCAATGCCGACAGTTGTCGTTCCCACCATACATAAAAGTCATCATCGTAAACGCTATGTACTATGTCTCCTCCTCCTTGACGGAGGAAGATATCTCCCCACCTGCTCAGCCTCAGCTGACGTGGATGTGTGACCTGCAGTGGTATAGTAGGGCTCATAGCTGGCACTCTCTCAAAGAAGAACACTACTAGGATGCTGGCATACCCAAAGTTCTTGCGTCTTCCTCTCCTCCAATCGAAGAGTTGCCTCTTCATGATGGGGAGCACTCACGAGCACCAATCATAGAGGGCACCTCTAAAGCAATCAAATGCCACCCTCATTTGATTCCTGCTGGCCATATGCAACCTTGATGATCTTGTAAGTCTCATAATAGTACTAGCTAGTACCTGGAGTGTGAAATCCTGGATGTCTGCAATAATAACACTGCTGCCCCTCTTTTGCGTACCTGGTGTACAGAACATGTCAACATAGTTTTGGACACTCAAGGGGTCTCCGCCCCTACCAGTGCCCTCCAAGTTCACCGATGCCCCCCATTGTGATAACCTGGTTATGAAATATATATCCTCTACGGTAAGCTCCAAAGTCTCACCTTGAAGATTAAACATCCCCATGTCATGATCCCAGTAGTTGACCATGAATTCCAGTAAGCGGACATTTGACCGCATGGGCGATGTGCAAAAGAACTTCAGCAGCCCGCAAGTTCTCAATGCTTGTATTACGGCCATGCTTTGGAGCACCGCATGATCCATTGTTTCATGTTCTCTTTCCCTCCACTCCAGCACCATATTTTTCCTGGAAAATACACACAATTTGGTTCGGTATTTCATCTTTAAAAATAAAAAATTGAGCATTAATTTTGAGTTTTCACCCATCACATAGCACTCACGACTGTCTAGTTAGGCAGGCCGTGAGTCATTCGTGACTTCCTGGTTCGACAACTCACGATTAAAACGCGTATTCGCGACTTTTACTCTTTCCAACCCATGAGTGCCCCCTTATGTAATATGGGATGATGTAAAATACTGAATTAACCATTAATTTTGATATTTGTTTGGATCAAATTGAAGGGTTTAGGGTGTAGAGTTACCTGCAACTGACAGATCTGAATTCTGATGGTCAGATTGTCCACAGTAATCGATCAAAGCTAGAGGGTAAACTTTCCTTTTTGGTCCAAAAAGTGCAAATGGTGAGAAATGTTTTAATTTTCAAGCTATTTATAGAAATACAATTTCGTAAAGTGGGTCTTTTTGTATAGTTTGAAATGTCGATTGACTAATATCACCCTCTTTGTGCCTTCGAATAGGTTTACCAACTTTTACAAAGTGTTGATGCTTCTATAGGGTGGTTTTGCTATCTCCAACTCATGTTGGCATCTTATCACTCCACATTAACCTTAGTATGCAACATTTTGCCATGGACTATGGTATCCTAAGCCATTAGTCCATTGTCTCTACCATTGTTCTTCCGTGGCTAGGATCCTTATTTCATGAGTGTCATCTTATTATGCCTTTGCCATCCTTTGGTACTCATGCCGTCACTGTTTCAGGCCTAGGGGTTTTCTCATAGCTATTTTTCATGCCAAATAGAGCTTCTTATGAATCTCTTTTTGTAAGATATCCCTTTATAGGACTCCCCACCCTTATGGAGTTTCTTTAGGCCTAGGTCTACCTCCTTCAAAACAGACTTGACTGTCAAGTTATCTCGTCCATTCAAGCTCGTTAAGAATATGTGAATGGTGTTGGGACGCACGCGCCATGATTAGGTAACCCCGCGGTTAAGCAGAAACTTTGTAAGCGGAACTATGGGTCAAAACAGTCTTAGGGGTGTCGGAGGAAGTTAAAACTAATTTTTTTTGTAATAAACCCTTGGTTGAAATCCAGGGTTTAGGGTTCGGGGTGCCCATGGTTTAATACCATGGTTTTGTAAAATCGCGCAGTATAAATAAGCGCTTGTGCAAAGAAGATAGGTTAGGTTTTTTTGATGTAAAGAAAGGTTAAGACGAAGCTAAGGCTGATATTGTAAGGAAAGGTTAAGTCCCAGCTGTGTGCGTGGATGACCTCTGCAGCTGTGTGCGCAGGGACCTGCTGCTGTGTGCACGGCTTTTTAAGGATTGAAGGGATCTGCAGCTGAGTGCGCAGATCAAACTGTGGATTTTGTAGCAAGTTGAATAGACCACAGTTTGTGGACGTAACCCCTACACTGGGGGTGAACCACGTTATATCCGGTGTTGTGGTTTCTTGTACTGTTGTGTTTCTGTTGTCTTTTATGCATTAATAACTGTATACATCTAATAATTTAATATTGCTGCTAATATTTAGCTTTGCTGTGAATTCCCTATAGTGGGTTGAGCAAGTAACGACTGTTTATTTATCTGCGAAGTTGTAAGTGAATGAATGGTAAAGCTTTTATGGTATTGATTAATAATTATTGTTAAAGGCTAAGGTACAATAATTCCCCTCTCAGCTTGCAGAAACCTGATTCTGCGGCACCCCATAGCTGTTTCGGGTGAGACTGCAACCTACGCGCAGGTTGTTGCCGAAAGGGCCAACACTGTGGGTCTTTTTGTTGGTGCGACACTAAAGATTTAAACCCGGGTCTGCCCTATTGCCCAACAAATTGGTTCTGTTTCCGGTTGAACTCAGTACCTGCTCAAAAGGGGCTTACATTGTACCTCAAGGGCTATGTTCTGACGGCCCTTGGTGAAGGAAATCAATGCTTGATTTGCTGAGGTCGGTATGAAAGATGCGCAGCAAGAGAACGTGAATTTTTACAAAGGTATGTTTTCGTGATACTTATGAAAATTTCTTTGGTAGTATCCACATAGCGTTGCACCAGTGGTTGTCTATGTTAACAGTAAGCAGGATGAACTTCCAAGCTCGAGGGGTTCCCGCGTGGAAGCTTCAGCGAAGCCGAATGATAGTTCTCTAAAGGGACCCGCGGTAAGTTTTTCAATTTATTAAGCTTAAGGATTAAAATAATATTGGCTGAAAAAGATATATTGCTGTTCGAATCGGACTATTAGTTAGTCGTGCTAACATATGTTTGCAACTGACACTCCTTTTGACGAGCAAAGTGGGTTGCTGCAAAATGGCAAAAGGTATAAGAGAGGTTTTGAACCCTCTCCCTTGGGTTCGGCTACCGCGTCCACCCCTGTAAACCCTGAAGAATCAAAGTTCGAAGAAAACCCTCCGGTCACCCCACATTGCCGCTCTGCTACCCCTGACATTCCATCGCAGTATGAGAGTCAACCAGGCCCAAGCATTCCGGCCACAGGCCAGCCTGCTCCCGTAACTTGCCCCCCATCGATCGCCTGCCCCCCTCCCAATCCCCCCAGAAACTCGATGGCCCACCTCATTGATTACATTAAACTCCCCAATTTTAAAGGCACGGGATCAGAGGACCCCGAACAGTTCTGGTTTCTCTGGGAAGCCGTATGGAACGCGAAGAAAATTACAGATCCAGATGTGAGAGTCACGCAGCTCATTACTTCCTTTCGGTAACGCGCTCTGACATGGTTCATGAAATTCTCCAGCACTCAGAGCCCTACCTTAGGTGAGATCAAGGAAGCTATAATCAAAGAATTTAAAAAGCCTAAATCAGAGTCGTAGAGCATCACGGAACTCAAGGAAAATCAACAGCGACGTAGCGAATCAGTGTGGGACTTTGATCAGCGATTCAAAGTTCTCCTGGACCAAGTGAGCTTTACTATTAGTCCTGTGCAGCACAAGGAATGGTTTATTGCAGCACTGTTACCACATATCAGAACCCCACTTATGCAACAGAACGTTGCCGACCAACAAGAGGCCCTGGAAATCGCAATGAAGTTGGAAACTGCCCCTGTCGGAGAGGACTCTGGCATTGCTCAAATCCAAGCGCAGCTAGCTGCGATGGCCCTAGAACTTCGTGAGATGAAAAAGGGAAAACCTGATCGCGAAGAGATTTGGTGTACGCAGTGTCGGACCGAAGGTCACGACAAGGAACGGTGTCCTCTGGTAAACAAGTACTTGCAGACAGGTGCGCTGAACCCCTTTCCACCACAGGTTCTCTATTGTGAGCTCTGCAGAATGACAGGTCAACACCGACCTGAGAACTGTTACCTGCTGCAAAGGTATGGACAGGGAACTAAGAATTCCTACTGTAATTTTTGCAAATTTGTAGGTCATAACGAGGACGAGTGTCGCACCTATGATGCTTAGCGGGTGCACACGGAAGGTCCAAGTAACAATAGTTATGGTTACCAGTGGGGTGCCTCGGGACGAGGTACTTCTGGAGGCCATGGTGGCATGGCCGGCCGAGGCCGAAACCAATTCATGTGTTACAATTGTAACCAAGCTAGGCATTTGGCTCACGACTGTCGGAACCCCACTACGACATGCCAGTATTTCTGCGCAGTGGATCATGTGATTGAGCAGTGCCCCCAGTTGATAGCTAAGATTCAGGCACGACAGACCACTCCTACTCAAAACCTTAATATGATCTCTATTGAGCCCCGCCCTGCTGCACCCATTAATGTCGTTACAAGAAGTGGACTTACGACACACATTAAACATACGCCAAACCGACCTGCCGAAGCCCTAGTTCAGAAGGCCCCTGAGAAAGTCCTTGCATTTGATATCTTTAGAGAGAAAGAGACATTCCTAGAAGCCAAGAAAGACTTTGCTGGCCCTTGCCCACCCAGTGCACCTGCGTAGCCTCAGTCACCGCCCCGCGAAGCTTCGATGGATAAAGTAAGTATATTGTCTACCTTTTTACAAAATTGCCTTAAACTTTTAAGAAATCAAGATGCTCTGAATGAGCTGCAGAACATCATTGCTTCCTGCGATTCTCTGCAGAGCTGTGGTCGGGACAAAACTGTTCATCGAGTCAGCAGAACCGGCAGGGAAATGCAATTGAATGCTTAGATAGGAGCATATGATATGACCGATGTTATTCTGGACTTAGGGTCCGATGTAAATGTGTTGACCAAACAAACCTGGGAACAAATGGGGAAACCTACCCTTGCCTGGTATCCTATACAGTTGAGGCTATCTAACCAGCAAAAGATTATACATTTAGGAAGATTCTTGGATCTCCAAATAGATATTGACAGGGTCAGCACCTTCACGGACTTCGAAGTAATTGAGATCATTGATGATAGCAACCCTTACCCAGCTCTGCTAGGAATTGAATGGGAAATGGCAAATGCCGCAGTCATCAACCTAAAGAAGAGATAGATGGTCTTCGAAGGGAAAGACTTCAGGGTCATCCTGCCCCTAGATCCTTCACAAGGGGCACGGTACACAGAACCTCTCCGACATGAGGATCAAGCGGATGTGGAACCCATCTCTACTATGACTACGTAGGCAAAAGGATATGAGGATCCTCTGGGCGCAGGATGGGAGTCTGGTAGCTCCTGTATGATGGAATTTGACGATGAATTAGAAAACTGGCCACACTGATTATCTGAGAACCATAGGGGCCGCAATGACTGCCCTACCAAATCTATCAGATGGATCAACTCACAACTCAGAACTATACCTGTATATGATGGTTCGACAGATCCTGCACCATAGAAAATGGAGGCCCTAGACTCTGCATTCAGAGCCACAGCAGTCAGATGGTGGACGAGCCATAAGAAGCAGATCCCTACCTGGGAAGCCTGTCAGAAGCTCCTTCGCCTGAGATTCTCAGACCAGTCGACAAAGATGCAAAGCAAGTTTGAGGGAATAACTTGCCCTCAGGATCACTTAAGCAAATGCTATTAGACATGGAAGTATGTACCTCAGCATGAGTGGGTACATAGATTCGTGCACACGCTGGGACCACTAGCGAAGAATTGGTACGCAGAGGCCGAACTTCACCAAGATACTGTAAGTTGGGACTGTCTTGCTCATAGCTTTATCAATACTTTCTCTACTAATGATGTCTGTCCAGCCCTAGATACAGCTATCAGGATCATCCATACTAAGGTATTTAACGAACCAGCAGTGACAGAAAACCGGCCCGACTGGGCCACCTAAGAAGCCCTCGCAGTCGAATGTTATAACTTCACAGTCGACGAGGAGGAGGACCCGCGCTGTCTCGATATCCCTAAGTCAGAAGGATACTGCGACATGCATGGACTGGTAGTCGAAGTTCCCGAAGTAACGCAGCCCCTGAAGATGTGCATAGTTAATATTGGTTCCGATGAACAGCCTAAGCTTGCTACCATTGGCGATTATTAGGATGATGAGATGGTAAGCAAGGTAACTCAACTTCTCCATGAATACCAAGATCTTTTTCTGACAAAGTTCTCTGAAATGAAAGGTATCCTGGGCGATATCGGTGTAATGAAGATCCCGCTGAAGCCTGATGCGAAGCCTGTGAAGCAGCGCCCTTATAGATTGAATCCAAAATACAAGGAAAAGGTTAAATTAGAGTTGGATAAGATGCTGGCTTCCGGAATAATCGAACCTGTTCAAGAATCTGAGTGGGTCAACCCTATGGTCGTTCAGGAGAAGAAAACTAAGGGTGAAATCCGAATCTGTGTCGATCTAAGGAAACTCAATGATGCCTGTCTACACGACCCTTTTCCCACTCCCTTTACAGATGAAGTGCTCGACAATGTCGGAGGCCAAGAAGTATACTCTTTTAAAGATGGATTTTCTGGCTACCATCAGATCCGAATTGCTCCAGAAGGCCGACATAAGACAACTTTTTCTACCGAAATGGGATCCTTCCAATATACTGTCATGCCCTTCGGGTTGAAAAATGCACCTGCCATATTTTCTCGAGTGGTCATCTCCACGTTTAAAGAATACATCCATAAATTCTTAGAAGTTTACTTCGATGAATGGACTATTTTTGGGCTCGTAAAAGACCATCTAACTAGTTTGATACTTATGTTGGACAAATGCAGACAGCACCAAATCTACTTGAATTTTAAAAAGTGCATTTTCTGTGCACCCTTTGGCATCTTACTTGGTCATGTGGTATGTAAGAAGGGATTGATGATGGACCCTGCGAAGATCGCTATTATTTTGAACCTGCCACCTCCGAAGTCTGTTAAACAACTTCGCACAACTCTGGGTCACACCGGTTATTACAGGAAATTTATCCAAGGATATGCCAAGATTACCGCCCCAATGGAAAGATAGCTAAAGAAAGATATTAAGTTCGAATGGACTCTAGAATTCCAAGCAAGCCTCGACATTCTGAAAGAAAAAATGGTCAATGCTCCTATCTTAGTATTCCCTGATTGGAACAAGGAGTTTCATGTGCATGTTGATGCATCCTCTATTGCTTTAGGTACTGTTCTTGCTCAGCCAGGTGAAGGTAATATCGATCACCCTATCTCTTTTGCTAGCAGAAAATTGTCTACAGCCGAGAAAAATTATACTACAACAGAACGCGAAGGTCTTGCTATGGTATATGCATTACAAAAATGTTGACATTATCTACTAGGATCTCACTTTAAGATGTTTACTGACCATTCTGCGTTGAAGTATTTGGTTAACAAACCTGTGCTAGGTGGAAGAATATGCAGATGGTTAATCCTATTCCAAGAATATGATTTTGAAATGATTGTTAAGCCTGGAAGACTTAACCTAGGACCTGACCACTTGTCGAGGCTTGAGTCCGGCGAAGAACCTACCAATTTGGACGCAGGCCTCCCCGATGCACAGTTATTTGCTATCCACATAGTTGATGACTATTTCCAGGATATTGTTCAGTATTTGTCCACATGTATTCCCCCTCCAGAGATGACCACACAGCAGAAGAAGCAGTTGGTGGTTCGAGCCGCGGACTTCACTTTAATCGCAGGATAGCTGTATAAAATGGGATCAGACGAGATACTGCGCAGATGTGTTTTGGAACACGAAAAACCTCTAATATTGGTTGAAGCACACTCGGGTGCCGCAGGAGGTCACTATGCAGGCAAATCTACAGCGCAGAATATTTTGACAGCCGGTTTATGGTGGCCTACACTCCACAAAGATGCAAGAGAATATTGCCATAGCTGCAACATCTGCCAGAGGACAGGTAAGCCATCTAGAAGGGATGAAATGCCTCTAGTTCCACAAGTCACATTACAGGCCTTTGACAAATGGGCCATTGACTTTATTGGTCCTATAAACCCTCTGCGAAACATTCAGGAGCCAGATACATCATTACAGCAACTGATTATCTTACCCATTGGGCCGAAGCTCAACCAGTCAAGACCTGTAGCGCTGCTACTGCTGCGAAGTTCATCTTCGACAACATCTTATCTAGATTTGGGTGCCCCAAAGTTCTTATGAGTGATCAAGGGTCACATTTCCTGAACAGGACTATTGAAGTATTGACTGAAGAATTTCAGGTGTATCATCAAAAGAGTACTGCATATCACCCACAAGTAAACAGGACTATCGAAGCTTTTAACAAAATCCTTCAGCATGCCTTGACAAAGGTTTGTAACGCTAACAGGAATGATTGGGATCTTCACATTCCCGCAGTGCTATGGGCTTACATAACTACTTGCAAAAAGTTGACAGGCCATACACCCTTTCGACTACTTTATGGGCAAGAAGCTGTCATGCCCATGGAATACATTGTTCCCAGCCTTCGGATATCTGCTTTCACCGACATGGCTAACCCAGCCATAATCACAGAGAGACTGAAACAAATATTAGAACCTGAAGAGGATAGATTTGTCGCAGGTTTCCAACAACAGGTGCAGAAAGCCCGAGAAAAAGCATGGCATGACAGACACATTAAGAAGAAACATTTTCAGCAGGGTGATCTTGTGCTCCTTTATGAAAGCAAATTCACGAAGTTCCCAGGAAATATTAAGACACATTGGAACGGCCCGTATGTAGTACAGAAAGTTACTGATGGGGGCGCAGTCTAGTTAGCTAAGTTAAATGGTGAACTCTTTACCTCTATGATAAATGGGAGCCGCTTAAAAAAGTATATGGACAGGCCAGATACTCAGGATAGGAGGTAACACCAGGCAAATAAGTGAAGATGCTCGTAGCCTTATAAAGTATTGTAGTCTGTTTTGTATAAAGGATGCAGAGCTTCAGGTTGGTTGTAGGTCGTAGGGTCAGATGGTGTCGAAGTCGAGGGTTATCAAGGTGTGTCGCAGTCCAATATGTGATGGATGGGACATACTGCATTCAGCGGCGCTGGCACAAGCACTGCTCTCATTACTTGTCATAATGAGATTTTGGGCAAATCCAGCGCTGTGCGGAGAATATTTCTAGAACTTCATCAGATTTCGCGTCATTACTACACCATGATGACCAATTATGCCTCGGGATTCTATAAGAATCCATCTCGACCTGTGCCTCTTTCTTAAGCACATCTGTGAGATATTCAGCCCAAACCATGTCAAACGACTGTAACGTTCAGGAGTTAGTATGAGAAGTAAGGGACAGAGGTTTGCAACAGCTTCTGAGTACTCCGGCAGCACAGCCCTACTTAGCTAAGTACATCGGCAGGTAGGAGTTTGCTCTAAAATTGCAAAGGCAGATAGGAGTTTGCTCTAACGTAGAGCAACAAATGGCATGAGGCGTCACAGAAACTCCCTGGGGAATCCCGCCATGAAATCGTGCAGTGTACCAGAACCATGGCAGCTATATTCCTTCTGCAGTGGGACACGCAATCCCAGGGGACCCCAAAGTTGTGGATGGTCAGACATCCGCAATTGAAGAGAAGGATGGTGTTGCAAGTGGATCGTGTTGGTCTTCATCAGCAAAACTTCTGAAAAGGGCACAAGTAGGCAGCCGGTTGCAGAACACAGAGCCTCAGTAAGCAGTACAATATGCTTTGATAGCAGAAGTCTGCCATCCGCGAAACTGAAGGTGTCCTGGGACGGGCCACTAGTGAGTCTTAGGGGTCTGTTGGGATGCACGCGCCATGATTAGGTAACCCCGCGGTTAAGCAGAAACTTTGTAAGCGGAACTATGGGTCAAAAAAGTCTTAGGGGTGTCAGAGGAAGTTAAAACTACTTTTGTTTGTAATAAACCCTTGGTTGAAATCCAGGGTTTAGTGTTCGGGGTGCCCATGGTTTAAGACCATGGTTTTGTAAAATCGCACAGTATAAATAAGTGCTTGTGCAAAGAAGATAGGTTAGGTTTTTTTGATGTAAAGAAAGGTTAAGACGAAGCTAAGGCTGATATTGTAATGAAAGGTTAAGTCCCAGCTGTGTGCGTGGACGACCTCTGCAGCTGTGTGTGCAGAGGGATTTTGTAAGAAATATTGAGGAAAGACCTGCAGCTGAGTGCGCAGGGGCCTACTGCTGTGTGCGCAGCTTTTTAAGGATTGAAGGGATCTACAGCTGAGTGCGCAGATCAAACTGTGGATTTTGTAGCAAGTTGAATATACCGCAGTTTGTGGACATAACCCCTACACTGGGGGTGAACCATGTTATATCTGGTGTTGTGGTTTCTTGTGCTGTTGTGTTTCTGTTGTCTTTTATGCATTAATAATTGTATACATCTGATAAGTTAAGATCGCTGCTAATATTTAGTTTCGCTGTGAATTCCCTGTAGTGGGTTGAGCAAGTAACGACTGTTTATTTATCTGCGAAGTTGTATGTGAATGAATGGTAAAGCTTTTATAGTATTGATTAATAATTATTGTTAAAGGCTAAGGTACAGTAATTCCCCTCTAGGCTTGCAGAAACCTGATTCTGCGGCACCCCATAGCTGTTTCGGGTGAGACTGCAACCTGCGTGCAGGTTGTTCCCGAAAGGGCCAACACTGTGGGTCTTTTTGTTGGTGCGACACTAAAGATTTAAACCTGGGTCTGCCCTATTGCCAAACAAACAGGCATCCACATTGGTGGTAGGTTATCTCTTTCTCGGACCATGTGGAAAAATACAAGAAAGGATCACTCTCTTTTCTTCGGAATTGAGAAGAGTATTCTTAGGTATAGGTTTATCACTTTTCCGGACCTAAGGGACTAAATTTATGGAAAAGGAACACCCAGTTTGAGCTTAGTTTTCTCTTTTTTGTGCTCTGGACCCAAACATGAAAAATATTTTGAGTGTACTTTGTGTCTTTGTCATGCTCGTTAAACACTAAAGAACAAAGCAACGAGTTTATTGTTGTAAGCCCCATTTCTTGTAACCAAATGGATCTTTTCAAGTGATCCTGCTTTCCTTCACACTCGTAAAACTCAAGATATTTTATGCTGTTTTGGAAGGAGCATTGGGTAGGTGGTAATTTAACCTTTTTCAGACCTTCCCAACTAAGTACAAAAAAGGTTCACCTTTTCTTCTTTGGAAGTTAAGAGAGTTCTTCTGTGGTTTTTTTTATACTTTTTCGGCCTCATGAGACTAAATTGGATGAAAAAGGACCCCCCTGGAGTCTTCTTTGGCATTTTCAGACTCTGTAAATGTGAAAATACCACATGAGCATGTACTAGTTTGGGCTCATTAAATCCATGGATCAGTGGAACTATCAAGCATTATTTTCCCATCTCTTCAAGCTTGTTAAAAAATTAAGAGGGAATCGATTTGACTTTCCTGGACTCATTAAAACTTAACAGGGAAGGTAAGGAAGAAGTTTTTTCTTGTTTTCAGTAATGGCAGCATGTCATCCTTGAACATAGCACTCTTTCTTTTCTGATATCCATGTTTCAGTGTACACCTTTGTCCAGCTATCATCTTGAGTTTCTGACTCCTCCTCTTCTTCATTATACCTGGGGAATCTGATCATGTCTCGTACATGACAGATAGGTCTGGTTGTTCTATCTATCCGTTATATGCTGCCTTGGGTCATCTCTGTGTTGTGCTCACTATTCAAGGATTCTTCCTAATGTCTGATCTCTAGCCTAATCCCATCACTGTTATATCTATTCTCCATTTACTTGTGTCTCCCTTCTTTTTGCCAAGTTCCTAGTCACTCTTGTGATCCGTTGGAGGATCTATTGCCTTCCTTATCACAGTATGGTTCCATTTCAGTACCTCCTTATGACGAAGACCTAGAGTTTTGACGATACTACCTCTGGATTCACTTTCATCATTTGTGAACTCCTTTGCATTAGTTGTCAATTATCACTTATTGGTAGACAAACTGTTGAATCCTCTCCATGTTCAACTTCAGCTTACCCTTATTCACATGGCTTGGATTGTACTGGTTCCTTGGGATCATTTATGAAGACATTAGTCCCTCATTTTGGGCTAAGTTGCGCAAGACCATGTTCTATTCTGATATCCAGCTTCCAGATCTTTGAAGACTCATCATTATTGTATTGTGGCTTCGATCCACCTTTGTAATATACATGGTTTCTACCTGTATCATATGATGTAATCAAATATTGTAACGGAGCTAGTGTTCTAGTAAATTGAACATAGCATCCTCAGATGTAACTTTGTATTTGACATTATTATGTATTTGTTTCAGGTACTCTCTCTGCGCCATTGGATTTCTGAGTTATCCAAAGTTAAATATTATAATGTATTTCGGCCATCATTCCCCTCTGACCTCACACATTAGGGGGCATCTGTTATACACCTGAGTGGCACCTCTCCATCCGAGTGCTGATATCCCTCATGTCGGCACACAAAAGGACACTTATGGATAGAGGTTTTCCCATAACACTATAGCTTGGCTTGTCATGAAATACATTCTACCTTCATCCAGCTAGTTACTTTGCCATTTTGCCATGTTAAGATGTATTTGCGACTATAATTTTATACAACTCATGCATCATTCACAAGTTTCCCTTATAGCAAGTCGTGAATCCATGTATTCGCGGGTTGTGCTTATACAGAGTCGCGAGTCATTCACGGGTTTCTCTACTACATACCCACGAGTGTGCCTCTTAACATGAAAACATAAAAACATGCGCTAATGGGAGATTAGTTAAGGTATTTTACTTAATTCTCCTAACTGATACAACTTCCCCAACCTTCGAGAACTGCCTTATTTCACCCATATAAATACAGGCCTTGGGGAGGGTGTAGGGAGATATACTTGGAGAGCAAAGTTATGCTGGTGGATTGTTTACAGAATTCTTTGGAGCAGTGAAACTTAGAATCCTTTGGTGACAGAGGAGTCCTTGTCTCAGACATTTGGTTCTACTCTGAACTTTCTCATTATTGATAATAAAGATATTACTTCTTCAACATGTGTCTCGTATATCTTGGTTTTGATAATTTTTTATGCTTCTGTATTTCATATCTGATTTATCTAACCTGCTTATATATATATATGAACCACTCTGTATCTGGAAGATTGTCTCTGAACAGGTGAAAGAGGAGTGAACCTTGAAGACTTTGGAAGTGGAGCAGATTGGAAGAGGACTAGCAAGGATCGAACTTCGTTTAACAAGTTCTTCTAACCCTCCTATTTCCTATTCTGCACTTTAGAAGTCAATTGTCTGCAAGTGTTTGAGTATGTTGGTAACCCCCGACCTACAATTATTAGATGCATAATCATGTACAACAGAATCAGAGACATATATACTACTTGGAAGGAAAATGATAAACTACCAAAGAAATAAAAACATACATACCTGTTTGGGGGGAAGAGGTGGCTTGACAACAACCTCCCTTTGGTGCTCTTCAAGCACCACTGTCACAATATGTTCCTGCATAAAGTAAAATATGTCAAAGAGATACAAGTTACAAAATGATTACCAAATAAAGAAAAGCATAATTAAAAGCATATAATTAAAAGCATAATTCAAATAATACCTATGTCTTCGAATCTACCTCTGCATGTGAGGGAATAGGATGCAAAACAATATACTCATCCTAGGCAACCTGCATAAAACATGTCAAGTATCAAAATTAGGATACATATTGAATGTTACAATCTATACTATAAATATATAAATAAAGTTGACAAATTAACAAGTATAGTTCTTACCCCTATTGGTGAAGAACCAAACCCATAAGCAATACTGACAGTTGCATCAATGTTCTCAACATGGATCGACGGACTATGCGACTGTGGTGTGCCATGGGACACCAGCTGTATATTTGTTCACATAAATTGTTAGATAATTAAATGGAAATAAAGTGCGAAACAATTGAATATTTTGACATGAAACAAAATATAATATTAAAATAATGAGTTTTACTTACAAAGCGAAGTAATCCATCGTCTAGAAAGTCGGAAGTAGGGCCATAGCATATGCCTCCACACGATGTGCAAGGGTGTAGAGTAACACGACGCTCTAAAGACTCTGCATCTCCTCTGTGATTTGTAGATGGGTCCGCCGTAGAAGTGCTAGCCCCTTGGTCTACATTGCCTTGGACATCAATGCCATGCTCAAGCAATGTATTTTCCATGTCCAACAATGCCTCCTGTGTATACTCAATGACAGGACCTGCAGAAGGATATACCCGAGGGGGTTTTGGAGTGCGTGGTTGGCATGGCACACGGTTGGGATTTGTCCTGGCACCTTCCCTATCTCGGGGCATCCCATGACCAACACCCTGGTTTCCTAAGAGATCAAATTAGTTAACATGTTTCCCTAGGATGAATTCTGCATACAAATTCCTAAGGAAATCAAATGGGATGTCCCTATTTCCATGGGGGTCTTCATCGAAGACCATATACCAACGATCCATCCAATTGGCCTTTATATTTAGTTCAATGCACCAGTCTATGGAAATGTGTGCTCGACTGGTGGGTGGAACCAATCCGGTGCTAGGGTCCTGGAATAATAAAAATAACTGGTCTTTTGTAATTTTAAGGGCTTTGATGTCTTTATGGGTCAATCCATCAGAGTAGTACTGCCTCCTAGATTCTCTGTACGAGGTAATATTGTACAGAGCTCCTTGGGCGTAAGAAAATGTTTTTGTTATTGTGTCTAAGGCATCTGCTAAAGAATCTCTCAAACGACCCCCCCTCTAATAGATGAGCTAAGATGCCTCAATGACGCCAAGCGTGCAATAATATGTGTGTTTCTATCTTGTTCCCCCTTCGGGTTTGGGTTTGGTTATGCATTAGGTTGTTGTGGGTTATTAGAGGGTGGGTTTTCCATATTGTGTTGTTCATTTGTGTTGTCTGTTAATATTTAAACAAAAAAATGCAAGTTATTTTACTTAGAATCATGATTTGATTGTTCACATTCAATTATTTTTTTAAATTTGTTCAAAATAATTATAAAAACAATGAAATTATGAAAAAAATTAAAGAATGGAAGGCTAAATGAAAAGGATTGAACTAGCATTTACTTGCCATTGGAGCAATCCACCTCGAACTCAACCTCAACCTCAACCTTGAAAAGGTAATATGCAAATCGCACTTGCGCTATTTCACTCCTGCGGTTTTTCGCTGTCCCGATCCTATGAACATGAGATTTGAGGGGGCTTATGGCCTTTGTTTTATTTTTATTTTTCTTTTCAATATCGCATGTGCAATATATCGCACTTGGGATATATATCGCACTTGGGATATATATCGCACTTGCGATATATCGCATATGCGATATTGAAAAGTAAGGAACTAAGGTTTTTTTTTAACCAAGTGTATGTTGTCTCATGGGAAGTGCATCCCTCTTGTGCTTGATTCTATCATACCTTGGATTATTACACTTCCATTCAATGATGGTGTATTCATTTCAATTAGGGATTTTAAAGGCATTTGTGTTGATTTTAGTCTTCTCCTCAATTGACTTGAATGTTTCTTCAACGGTGTTATGATTGTTGTCAAAACAAATACTACGCTTTTCATGTGGAGATAATTAACAACCGGATATTTTATCTCAAATCATAGTTCTCTTCTCAAATTTTGAATTTGTCTCCAACTAGGAAACTATCTTATCCAAATCTTCTTCGATATAGAAAGGATCTCAAACTCTTTCCTTCAAAAAATTTATTTATTCTCTTGAATTTGACTTGTTAGGTCTTCATTAATTTTCTTGGCAGATCTACTATTCGACTTTTATTTACACCAACAATGGTATTTTCAAATTATTTATGGTTCTTATGTATTTGTTTCTATTCCTTTATTAGGGAGATAATTTCGTCTTCTTGCTTGCAATTTTTTTCCTTCTCCTCTAGTTTATTTGTCAGGGTTTGTTGTGTCTTTTCAATTTTTTCTTTCAATCCAATGTTAGGACCTAAATGTTGGGAACATTCCCCCCTATTGAGCACGGTTCCCCCTATAGTGTGGCACAGTTTACCTCCTATATGGTAGTGTATTACATATTATTGATGTAGGCTATTAGTTGTTATTGTACACATATGTCTCCTATATATGGTAAGGGGATATTCTCATATTAGTAAGCATTGCATATTGTCTTGTCTTGGGTACATAGTTACATTGTGTAAGGAGGTTCCTCCCTTAAGGAGGATTGTTATTTATCTGTGTTCTTCATTATTCAGGCATGGATTACTCTCTTTTATCATGTTTCTACTATTTGTCTATTATTTATGGGACTTGGTTGCATAACATCCAAAACTAATCTATTAGTCCCTTATTTTGAAATATAATATTCATCTTGATACTTTTGCAATTGCTCCATTAATGATTAGTTTTATGTTTCATCTTTCCTTAGTTCACATAGAGAACTAATAAGTTATTCCTCTAGATATACTTATTCTTCAGTTTCAAAGTCTTCTTTATCTTTGGAGACTTTGTTTTTTCTCTCAATGGCTTCATCATTTGTTTTGGGTTGTACCTCATTTTATTGAGAGAGTTTCTTTTGAATAAAGATAGTATATATTCTCCTAGAGCTACGTAGTTTAATTCCATTGTCCCATTTTGTTCTTCTCACAATATGATAGGCCATTCAAAATTGCAATCATTTTCTTTGGATTGTTTTTGTGTAGATTATTTGTTATTGAACCTTTTGGTTGATTCTTTGGATTTGTGTATCCATTATGAACTACACTCCAAATGTCAAGCTCAACAACTTGCATATATGCCTCTATTCTTATGCTCCGTGGTACATAATCTATTCCATTTAAAAAGGGAAAGTTTTTTAGGATATACTAATTGAAAATCCATGAGTAATCTATGGGATATGTCTTCCAATTGTCAAACTATGTGAATAAAACATGCTTTGACACCAATTGTTTGAATATTTATAGATGTTGAGATGGTGGGGGTGAATCGGTATTAGACACATCTACTAATTTTAACTTCATCACTTCAAGTAATAATCACACATTAATAAAACATTCAACAACTATTCAATACAAATGCACAATACATAATAATTTTAAATGGAAATCCAAAGAGGGAGAAAACCACCAAAGTTGTATCCTTTATTAATAAATTGTTTTTTTGGTTCCTCGTACCACCATATGCGATATGCAACATTTACAAAACGCATATGTGATATATCGCATATGCATTTTGTAAATGTTGCATATCGCATATGCGATATATCGCATATGTGATATGCAACATTTACAAAACGCATATGTGATATATCGCATACATGATACATTATCGTGAACCTTAGCCTTGTGTTTGGGCTCGGGTTATTATGAACGTACCATCAATAATTCATATGCATTCTTGATTTGCACTTTGAAAGTGCGTTTCTGATTTCCTAAGTGGCACCAAAAAGTGGAACCAACTTCGTGCGACTACCCCTAACTAAAAACGACCAAGATAAATGACCAAACTTGATCACAGGATATCTAGACTACAAATGACCAGATTACATTTGGTCATTTATTTGGTCTCACTTTTGCAATGGAAAAATTACAAATTTGACAATGAATTTGTACATTTTACTAAATTCTAACACTACAAATGGATTCAGAGACCCCATTAAGGGCATATCTGAAACCATCTACAATGTTCAAATTTAGTAAATTGTAGACCCATCATGTGTCATAGATTAGCTATATTTGACACTAATTTAGCTATTATAATAAAGAAAGATATATACACTAGTGTCACACCTCAACAATTAACACTAAATTAGTGATATTGATCATGACGACGTCGTAGCGAGACACCAAATTGATGATGTGTCGATGATCATCAAGAATGGTTCATGTTCAGAAGGTCAATCCACCTTCAGTCATTGGGGATATTCTTGTCCCTTTCCATTTGGTACTAACAGATGGAACCCTCATGTATTGCAAGGTCGTCAAAGACATAAAATCCATTGAATGAGGGTACAAACATGCCCCTAAATATATTTAAATGTATATTTAAACTAACATAGACCAAATTACACTAGTTGTTCAACTCCAACTTTTTTTTTGTACTAGGGGAATCGGTAACTCGACAATTCTGGTAATCGCGTGACACGGGGTCCATTCGTGTCGGCTGCCACTATAACCCCAGGTGCATCCACACAGCCTGCAAGCATGGGGCATGGATAAGTCCAGGTGGGATTTGAACTTGAGACCTCCTTTACAACATTCCTTCATTTACACGGCACTTGCGAGTCAGTCTACACCCATGTGGGCATGATTGTTCAACTCCAAGTTAGTTGCGTATAAAAAAATTATAATATTAAAAGATATATTATATTGACAAGAGCATGGTTTAATAACAAACAATGAGATGAGACATGTTAAAAACCCTCCATTGACACTATTGTAAATGTGACTTTGTAAATATGAAAATCATCTCTAAAAAAGATTATACTAATACATTATAATATATACATTATGTAAAATATCTTATATTATTATATAAGATATTTCTTTAACATTTTTGGCTTTCCTAGTAATCAACCATTTGTATTTTTAGTATATAACTTAAATAAAAAAAATTTAACGTAAATCCATTTTAAACCCAAATGTATATGTAAAAAAAATCAAAAAAATCTAAATAATAGAAAAATATACTTGAAAAGCAATAATCTCTATATAATATTACACCATATCAATAACAATTAATATAAAAAATTATAATATTAAAAGATATATTATATTGACAAGAGCATGATTTAATAACAAGCAATGAGATGAGACATGTTAAAAACCCCCCATTGACACTATTGTAAATGTGACTTTGTAAATATGAAAATGATCTCTAAAAAGATTATACTAATATGTTACAATATATAAATTATGTAAAATATCTTATATTATTATAATACATACAAAATAATTCTATTTATAATACATAAGTTTTATAAAATATAGATAAAAATATAATATATAGCTATATACTAGTTAGGATATACAAAACAAAACAAAAAATATAGTAGAAAAACTAGTGGAAAAGAGGGTGTTTTGGTATCATTGTTGGAAACAATTGAAGTCTTTGGTGCGAAGCGGTTTTTGGCATCATCCTTCAAAATAATTTGGCCAAACAGTCTTAACAAGGTTTTTTTTGGCATCATCATTGCAACAAACGATGCTATGAATAGATGCTTTGTGTCTCCATGAAGTTCTCGAACATAAATTGAACAGTGAACCACCTATGTATTGGATTTCTCTTCTCCAACACATTCCTTTGTCTTGGCTTCTAATCCTGATATTGGCTCCCATGATACTCCTCCTCTATTGTTCTTATAGTGGGTGGGCATAGGGTTTAATCGTTTTATCACTCGCTATTGAGGCTGAAGTGTATTGAAGAGTAGGTGCATAACATTGGGGCTCATCACACAAGGTCCATTATCTTGGCAGACTATTCTCATGGATTATAGGAAACAAATATAAATCTCTCCATGCCCTAGATTGTCCCTTTCGAGGTGTGATTCTCTTGTCTAAACTTCGAGTAAAAAACGACCATCATCATAGCCCTTCCCAATGGTCTCAAAATTGCATTTGAAGGTTCTTCGACATGTTTTTTCTCCATAATATATTTATTTTGAAATTGCTTCTAGGAATACACCCTGAGTCTGGGTTGCATTGGCATATTTGAGTTTCTTCCTTCCTGCAATGGAATTTAAACATTTCTTCCTTCTTGTAATGCACTTCAAACTTCAATATGTTTGATTCATATTCAAATATTGTTTTGATGAGAGCCAAATTGCATCAATTGGACTGTATGTTGATTGTGGTTTTTTTTTTTTGAGACCCCATTGTAGAACATGGAAAATCACCTTCTAGAACGAATGGAGTTCAAAACCACAAAGAACTGAAGCCATCTTCATATGGTATTCGAGGTGNTTTTTTTTGAGACCCCATTGTAGAACATGGAAAATCACCTTCTAGAACGAATGGAGTTCAAAACCACAAAGAACTGAAGCCATCTTCATATGGTATTCGAGGTGAAAGCTATCGTAGGAAATGGCACCAATAAAGAAAAATATCCAGGTTCAAAGACAATATAAAGGAAAACATTCATGGGGCATGTTTCTATGTATCTAGATGCACAATGCACGGTCACCCATTATTTTCCAATGTTGTTGAATGAAAAAAAAAAGAACTGAAAATCCCCATCCATTCTCTTTGATGACTTTATCTAAATTTTTCCAAATAAACATAGGGAAATGAATCCAGAAAGAAAAACTTAGTAACAAAGGACATTAGTAACAAAGCATATTCTATTTAGGGTGAGAAATATATAAGACCCCATCTTTGGAGATATTCCAAGTGTCTAGAGAATCACCTAAGTAAAGACAACATGACGAAACTAACTTCTTTAGTGTAGCCTTTCTAAAGTACATGAATTGTTCCCTAAGATGTCTATGGATTAGAGAAACTTTAGAAATGGAAGAATCTTAGAATAGGGATTGGGAACATATCTATAACCCTATATTGGGTTTTATAAAGTTTTCCCCAAAAAGGTGTTGGTAAATCATGCAGATCTTCTTCAGTATTCACTTTTGTCTGCAACCAAAAATATTGTCTACTATTTCAAGCCAAAGTACAAAACCCTCTCAAAAGAAAAAGTTTTGGGAAATCAGAAAGAACTCTTAGAGACAGCGAAGTTTCAAACCTCAAAGAAATCACAAAGTATGTGTTTCAGTTATTCACTAGTTTTGTTGGTGCGGTAATTGTTGACGTGAGTTGTTGGATATAGTTTTATGTTGGGTCATTTTATTTGATGTAGTGCATGCCATGCACTAGTTTTTTTAATTGTGTTTTCATTCATTGTGTGAACCACCGTGGTTTTAGACAATCTCGGACCCCAAAACCCATTGTAGAATTCTTCCATGAATGGGATAAAATGTTAGAAATGTGATATGTTTATATTTTTTAAGGTTGACCTCTTGTTAAGCTAACCATAAAAAAATCAAATGCATGAAAGGTGTAGAGAACTTCTAAAAAATAAAATTAAACATGTATTCAATATTATTGAGTGAATAAGAAAATAATAAATATTTAAATAGTGATGATATGTTAGACAATCAAAGTAAGAACCGTAGGAGGAACTATACATGGACAAATCTTACAAAATCATTCCCTTCAGCACTACATCAACCACTTTCTTTAACATTTTTGGCTTTCCTAGTAATCCACCATTTGTATTTTTTGAAATGTTGTATATATTTCTTCACAAAACAAATGAGTACATAATAGGTCAGAGTGGTCAATCACATGAACAATAGGGGGACTGGGAAAGTCCAACCCTAAAAAGGAGAAAATGGAAAGCATGTGCTTTTGTGTACCAAGAGGAAGGAACTCAACATCACAATGAAAGACAAAGTTTAACTTTCACAAGCATTGGAAAATCTTGTTTAAACTTCGCATCTCCCCAAAGCTAAAAAAAAGGGAGAAATCCTCTTAAGTGTAATTTTACATTGATGTTTTCAAAGAAAGACAATACTAAGAAGCCACATCGAGTGCCAAAAGGTTTTCAATTATTGTTTATAATCCAAGTGTCCTCCAAAAGGGGACATTTATATCTAAGAAGCACCATGAAGAGGAAATGATACTCAACTTGAAACCATCACCAAAACACCTTAGAAACCCAAAATATCCAAAATAAGTGGTATACTAGTTCATCCTTGTCATATAAAACATAAGAAACATCTGTCAAACCAATTATCTTAAGCCTGCATTTGATGTCCAACCCTTGTTGGTGAATAGGCCACCCCCAAACATTGTTGCTAAAAGAGAAATTTGTGATATTTAGATGGATTGGCACCATTGCATTTTTCCACCAAGTCTTTTGACCCCAATTTTTGTTGAAATGAGTAAAAAATTCATAGGTGTTACTCACCATAGTATAAATATTATTGGTCACATAGATTAAAATGGGTTTTTAATTCCTCTCTCATCATTCCTTCCAAAATCAGCTTAGTCCATGAAACCACATTTTAAAAAGGAAAAAAATAGTGCTCATGAGTTGAAACCATCTATAACAACTTTTTCCAATCCAATGAACTTTTGGGGCTGATTCAAATAATGCTAGATACACCATTGATGATTATCTTAATCCCATAGATACTTCAAAGAAGCAGGCCTAGGAAAAGTACCCACCGTTTCTTTGAGGGAGAATAACATATAGATCATTCATGGTGCCAAATCACAAGATACTACTACAAGTATGTGTGGATGACATTTCACTTCAGATCATTCCATCCAACTTTTTGAATATGTGACCAAAGGGTCACCTCCCTAGGATTTCCTACCACCAGTCAGGGTTAGGGTAACATCTCATATTGTTTGGAAAAATTGGCATGGAACTAACAGGTGGTTTCTATCTTCTAAATTGTTCTCAAATATAAATAAAATGCTTGGGTCTTTCCATGTCCTCTTTTGAAGGTTGCCCGAACTAAGAATTTTATCAAAAAAAAGCATTCCCTAGAAAATATTTAACCTTAAGGGGGATGGTTAGTTTTCACACCACCAAATAGGTGTGGATGATATTCCTTTTCAGGGAATTCCATAAAAATTCTCAAAGCTATGACCAAGGACTCATCTTCCTAGGGGGGTCCTACCATAATTCAAGGATAGGGATGCAATTCGTACTATTTGGTTAAACTCACATGAAATTAACATGTGGCTCACATACTCCGAATTGTTCTTCCATAGAAAGAAAATGTCTGTGTCTTTCCATGTTTTCTCTTGAATGTTTTCCCAAGTTAGAATTGTATTATACAGAGAAATCCATAGAAAATATTTAAAAGTGTCACTTACTTTTATTTTTAACCATGATTCTAAGTTGAGTTGAGTATCCCACCTAAAGTTGAGCCTTATGTCTTTAAAAATAAGGACAAATTTATAGATCAAGTTAAGAACAAGTAGGGGTCCTGAATCTCCATTCCCATTCCTCACATGCTTTTCCTACCCTTCTTAGTGAAGTACCCTTCCTGATAGGTAGGAAAAGAAGAGAGTTTAACCTAAGTTATTGATTTACAATTTATTTTGATGTATATATTTTGTATTCCATGGTTGAAAAAATTAGGAGTCTTACATCCAAAGCAATCCTACTTAGCACTGTTGCTAACTAGCCATAGACTTTTTATTTTTTGTCAAAACTTGTTGACTTTTTTTTTCGACTTCCTCTCAACCTCCCTTTTTGTATTCCATGCATATATTAAGGAATGTAAAATAAAGTCCTTTCCTAGTTGGATAAATGTTTTTTCTACAGATTTTTCAGAAACTAATAAAATGAAGATATAACTTCTTATCAATTACTAGAAACAATATATTCAAACATGTCTTGAAATGACGCGAAGATCTCCCCAAGTACATAAATACATTGGTAGTGTATTATTCAACTAACCAATGAATAGAGTTGACATTACCTTTTAGTGGGATACAATATTTGAATCTTGTGTGGCAAGGAGTACAGAATTACACTTTTAAGTAAGACTCCTAGTGTTTGCACTGTGACATGAGATATTCAATTTTTTCCCTTACTGAAATATGACTTTTTTTAAAGTTCGATATATGGGGTCCTTTCAACAATAAATGAATCAATAAATGCTAAGTTTCTAGCTTTGTCCATGACTTTTTGTCTAGGAATCCCACCTCAAATCTCGGTGATGTTTGAAGACAAACCCTCTATGGAAGTTACTTGTTGCAAGTGGTCCTAAGGTCGACACCTTTCAAATGGTGGAGAAATTGGCCACTCCTTGCAAGGGTATTGGAATCAATCAATCTTGGTTCCTTGTAGTTTGTGCATAGAAAAAATCTTACAGATATCTGTGAGAAGTCCTTCACTTAGATATCATAGAATAAAAAATAAGATTCTGAGATGTTGTCATTATCTCCCCCTTCACCATTAGTAGAGAATATACAGAATGGCTGGGTTAGAAGTATTCTGTTATGATGGTCTTTGTCAAGAAGCCTAACCGTTGCATGGCATTATGTGGGATGCTCTATTGAAGAAAAATAGAGTTATACTCATATAGACACATGTTTAATAATGATCAATTATTTTTGATATATTTTTTAAATTACTCTTTCTCATCATTTCAGTGTTAATATTAAATAATCATATAGAACTATGTCTTGTGTCTATTGCAGAATGGTTTCATGGAGATGCATTGGGACTTCATGAGGATAAAGTTTTTAAATTATGTGGGTTCAAGTGCCACGGATGTTGAAAGAAGAGTGGACCAAGGTGTGCACATGCTGGAAAATATTCGTGTGTCAAGAGAAAAAAGATTCCAATCAAAAGATCCCAAATGAATATTCATAGGGATTATTGTGACAATTTTAGTGAAGTAGACAGTAATCCTTTGGATATAATACATAACAAGACTGGACATGCTTCATGAACTTTGGAGCATATTAGATGGTACATAGCAAAAGAATGTGGAAGTCAAATTTGAACCTCTTTTTTTAGCATTCTTCTCAAGTTCCCCCATCAAGTAACCAGCCGTCCATTTCAGAGTTAGAAACGTACGAGTAATCAAAATGTAGTCCTCTTCTTGGTGCAGAAGATTTCTCCTCAAGTGGAATAGAACTTTTTTATTAATTATTGTGTGTGAGATGACCAACAATTTGATTTTAAAGACCATAATTTGAATATACGGAACCTTATTTTGAGAATGAACCATTTTTTTCCTTTGTAGAATTGCCGACATCTGAGGCTGATCAAGTGAAAGAGCTTGCTGATCCGTCTCAAGGAATTATTAAGAATTCATCTAATAATTTATCTAATAATAAATAAATAGGTATAGGTTGTCATCCTCTCGGTTTTGAACCTCAAGGTTTTCCTTACAATGGGTGTTCCTTTCCATTAAGCATTGCAGAGAACATGGGATTTCAGCTACCAAATGATTTTTGTAAGAAAATATTATGGGTTTTCAAATACATGGAGCATACAATAAAGTAATCTCAAAGGAAAATCAAGGGTTTCACCGATATGTCAATGGGTATGGTATGAGTAATGTTACACAAATTCCCTTCAGAATCAGTATCTTGAAACAACACAATTTACTAAGGATGCTTGACAATATTATAAGTAATTTAGAGACACAATATTAGGTTCTACCGAATTAGCATTAGGAAGGAAAGAGGATCCGTGATGATGATCTTCCGATAAAGATTCATCCCAATTCATAATCTCCATAATTGGTATGTCTTCCTCTACTCCTTTCTGTACTATTAATGGATAACATAATCATGCTTCCTTCATTTTTTTCACAATCTCTTTTTCTAATAACATATTCTTAGTTTTCCCTTCATATTTAAGGGTCAATAAGACAAATTTTGTTCCATCCTTCCAAAAGGTGTAGGTATTCTTTCCTCTATCATGTAAGACATTATTGTCAAATTTCCAAGGCCTCCCCAATAGCATATGTCATGCATCCATCATAATGACATAACACCACACTTCATCCATATAAATCTTACTCATGGAAAAATTAATCAAAAATATTTAATTATTGATGACTTCATTCCCTTTTTTGATCCATGCAATTTGGTAAGAATGGGGATTTGTTTCAAAACATAATTTCAACGTATCTACCATATCTTTGGAAACTATATTCTCACAACTTCAACGATCAACAATAACTTGAAACACCTTCCCCCAAAAGCGCACCTCGTTTGAAAAATATTTGTCCGAAGCCACAAATATTTATTACTGCTACTATGTACTTTCTTTTTCTTGGGAATCACTATTTACCTTCATATCATAATATTTCCTCCATATCATGTGGGACTTCAGATTCAACTCATTCTTCTTCATTCTCAACTTGGACCAAGTTCAAACTAGGATGATGTCCTTGCTTTGTCTCTTTCATGTCATAATTTGAGCATGCAAATGTTTGATGATGCTCTACGCCACACTAAAACACCAATAATGTCTTCCTCTTTTACCATTGCAGCCTCTACCCCTTTGAAATCCTCTTCCTCATGGTTGGTTCAAGTTATCATGTCAATATCTTTGTATTTTTCATCTCCTTTGGATGATTCGCCTCTTCCATAATTAAACCAGCATTGTGAGGTAGATAATGTGCCCCTCCTTTCTCTTCTATTCCTTTGAAAAAATTCTCATTTTTGTTTTTCCTAGGTTTAAGGCTAACTGGTATTCCTCTTCCATGTGGCTAAGGCTATGCATGCTAAATTTGTTTTCAATAGAAAATTTCAAACCATTTGCATACCTTGCAGCGAAACTATCAACAATTTCCTCGTGATCCTCGAATGGACAACTCATAAAAATCATGTGTGAATTCGCACATTACCAAGGTTTTGTTTCAAGATCTGAAATTTACAAAAAGGGGGTCTTGCATAGTCTAGTGAGAAATGTTATTCTTGCGGATTTTATTCCATCTTATCAACTTGGTCTTTATTTTAGATTTTCTTTTTTTGTTCTTTATTTTTGCACATGATCCCTCAACTTTGTGCATGCAAATTTTATTTTATTTTTTTCTATAATAGGTTTCTATTCAAAAATCATTTCCATGGAGTTCAACCAATATATTAAGTCCTATGTTTTAAGATTCCCTGCATAGTATGAAACTTCCATTTTGATCCCATCATTTCTCCTTTCCAGAGCCCTCAACATCCTTTCTTCAAAAACTATGTGCTTTACTTCTTCTTCATGTGATGTATGCTAATCTACACCTCCTTGGTATGTCTCCTCATCATAGGCTTATCTTTGTAGTGTCCTTTTATTATCCAACATGTCCTACATGCCTTTGAATGTTTTGCTATGCTCTTCCTCTTCCTCTTGTAGACATCTTCATGCTGAGATCCATATGTAGTAACCAATAAGCTTTGATTAGATTCACAAGATATAAAAACCATGTAAAGACATAAGAGTAGAAAAAATAATTGTATTTTTATCTATTCTCCATCTTAACTATTACAATGAAGGTGCAACATTTTATAATTACTATTTGAAATTTTCAAAAGTTGCTAATTTTAAAATATTCTCTCATGGATATGAAATTGAACACTAATTATAAGCTAACTAGAGCAACACTAGTTGTCAACTAGATTTTCTATTTAGATTTATAAAGTTAGAGATCATTTTTAATTAGAAATTTAAAAAAAATCTCGCAAACAAATAAAATTTAGACCAGACATATCTTATCATCCATTGCATTGAACACTTCAAAACACAACTTCCTTTTAAATTTGATGCTAAACTGATAACCTACTAAAAAATTTTGAACCCCACAATTCAGTGCAGCTTTTTTTTTTTCTTTTTTTTTGTTTTGTTTTTTGCAGCCTTTAGAAATTACTACATCAAAGATGCAAGTTAAATTTTGATATGCTTGTTATTTATGATTGTGATGTTGGATTTATGATAAGGGTTTGGAGGGAATTCCAGAGTTCATGCTATTTTTTCTCCCTAGGGATATGAAATTTTATGTTCAAAAACCATGTATCGACATCACTATTCAACTCAATTGGGTAATTGTTGAATTTTATTATTCATTTTCTAAATATGTTTTAAGTATAAATTAATGCTTACTTTTGTATTGTGAAATGTTAGAATCAACACTAACAGAAATAATGATTAACTTTTTGTGTGCATGAACTATAACTAATTGATATTTGGATAATAAAATCCAACTTGGCATCAATACTTCAAGTGGGTGGGAATTCATTGGGAAACCCAAAGTCCTGATTCATGTAATGGTTATATGGAAATACTGTCAGAAGGATAACATATTGCAATGAAAAATATGTGATGTACTCGGAAAACATAAGCCCTTGAACAAGGCCAGAAGGTTATGGTCAGCAGCTATAATGTAACAGTTTTGGGCCTAATTCCTAAAGCAACAAATGGGCATCAAAGCCGAAATCTGAGCAGTTTAACAGTCACTTGCAGAAATGTTGAAACTCTATTTTTCAGTTATGTGCATAAATAATAGGCCCTTTGCATTAAAAGCAACATGATGGAAGTCCTATGCGTGAAATCCTCAAGCTATAATAACATGGGCACCTTATGCACTTCTAGTCATGTATTGCAGTACAGCATTAATGAGTACTTATTATTTAATGAGGCTTATATTTAATTTTGTGTATGTTCCCCCTCATGAGAAGTCGTCTACAATAAGCTCGGCAAGCTCGGTAACCTTTGTGCTACAATAATCTTTTTTAGTATTAAATGAACTATATACTAGTAACAGCACTGAAGGGATCCTAGAGTAGCCTTACAACATTAAAATTCAGTTATAGGAACAAGAATAATAGAGAAATGCAACCTAATATAGGTTGCTATGATTTCAAGTCCATATCCAGGTGGTAACTTGGGATTTTCTGAATTTTTTCTCAATTTGATTGGCAAATTATAGTGGAAGGGGTAAGTCTGGGAAGCATACATTGTTTTCTTGTTGTATCTTGATATTAATGCCACTGAGCTGGGTAACCCTATGGAGCTACAATAGTCTTTTTTTAGGTATTAAATGAACTATATACTATTAAAAGGACTGAAGGGATCTTATAGTAGCCTTACAACATTAAAATTCAGTTATAGGAATAAGTATATACTAGTAACAGCACTGAAGGGATCCTATAGTAGCTTCACAACATTAAAATTTACTTATAGGAACAATAGCCTTACAAAATTAAAATTCGGTTATAGGAACAAGTATATACTAGTAACAGCACTGAAGGGATCTATACTAGCCTTACAACATTAAAATTCACTTCTAGGAACAAGAACAGCAGAGCAATGCAACCCTTAATCCATCTAAGATAGGTTGCAATGATTTCAAGTCCATATCCACGTGGTAACTTGGGAGTTTCTCCATTTTTTCTTTTTTTTATTGGCAAATAATAATGGAAGGGGTAAGTTTGGGAAGCATACATCGTTTTCCTGTTGCATCTTGATATTAATGACAGTGTTTGCATATTGAATTTATGAATTTGTTTACACAATTCTAGATAAAGTGCTCATTAGGGTTTCCCCAATATGTGGATGAATATCCATTTTTTTTTTCATTTATGTTTGAACAGCATCCTTGCCAACCAACAGAGTTGTCTCATAAGCCAAGGCCATATCTGGTGGACTGTTTAAGAAATATCTAGTGGATTGTTTTGGCTTAGATCTACAACGATTATAAAACAGCTTGCATGCCTGTATTCACAATTTGCATAGCTAGTGTATGTAATTTACTTTCATCTTGCACGAGGTAATTATAGAAGTAGTATTTTTAGCGAGTAAAACTTTTGAGAAATTCCAAAGAAAGTGTCTTGTGAAAGAAACCATTATGGGCAGTGGGCATAGTTTCATCTTCTAACATCCTCATGATCAATTATGGGTTAGTTATGTCACTATGGTCACTCGGTTAGTTCTATGCATTAAATTCAATTGAAGATAATTAGTTCAAAGAATAAATAATTTTATCTCCCACTTAATTTGTAATTAATATTTTGAAGCAAATCGTTAGAGTAGTTCGCATTTGATTTTCTTTGAAAATAAATGGATTTGATATATCCTTGTGGATCTTGATCAAATTGGTTTTTCTATGTATAAGAATCGATCTAGGATTGAATAACATCGGGATTAGGATTGATTTAATAGGAATTGAATACAGAAGTTTTGAACTATGTTCATCTAATCTCCTGTTCCCAGTTTTGTATATTCATGACTTTTGAGTGATTGAGTGACTATTGAATGAACATCATGCGATGTTGAAGTTGTTTAATCCATAGAATGAATGACTGAAAATTTTTGGTGTTTGAACTAATCAGAAATTTGTTCTAAATTCCAAATTCTATAAGGTTGGTTCAAGGTCGAAAAGAAAATCACTTTTGGTTACATGTTAGGCGATAGGGAAATTAGAGCAATTTCAAAGAACGAATAAAAAAACTAGGTTATGATAGTCACTTATACATTTTCTTTCTCCAGAAATTTGATGGTCAAATTCGAAGTTGAGTATACGATTGTAGAAATACTTCATCGTGCTTTCTTTATTCTGGGTACTACCTTGTGTATTGGAATCAAGTAGTGATCTTGTATACAATTTCTCATTGAAAAAGAGGTTCAACTCCATTTCTTAAATTCTATAATAAAAATCCAATTTCTGATTAACATTTAGTAATCAGATGACCAACGCTTAAGAATCTTGAAGAAGCCACACGTTTCTGAAACTAAAATTATTTATTCACTCAATGTTCTATTTTCATATCTTAGCATTGGTAAAAGGTGCAAAATCTGTCAAACTAATAGAAAAACATTTATTGTTGAAAGTTTGTTGTTCTATTGGTAACTAGGAATCAAACTCTTATTGTTATGAAAGTATATGAGAAGGAACTGACCTGGGAAACTGAAATCATGTATGTGCTTGCTAATTAGTGGGATCATGGAGGAGACAAATAAATATGAAAACATTTTAGTACTGTGGGATCAAGTGGTTAATGTAGAGTAAAGGGATGCCCATATCCACCTTAGCACATGTTTGGTAGAAGATATATCAGAAATCGTGCATAATAAGAATTATAACAAATGAAATCTCCATACAGGTGATCATTTTTAAAAAGAATAAAAAACTTTTCCGATTCATATATAATTTATATTGTTTGAATAAATCAATCAAACAATTAATTTCTCCTTGAAATCATGCTAGCATATGTCAAAATATATATATATATATATAATTTCCCTTCATTGATTAATCTTAAGATCGCTCCATACATGCACAGAAGTTATAAGCAAAGCAAATGAGAGAACTTGGACAAAGAGACTCGATTTGCTAAGGGAACCTGAATATGTTCATCATTATAAATCAAACATCCTTCAAAAATCAATTACATAGTATATTGATTCACGTTAGTTAATGTTTTCCTTTTTTCTAACTTATTTTGTTTACTATAATTTAAACATATATACATATTTTTCATGTTAAATAAAAGTTTATTTTTTAAGATAAAGTTTAGAAAAATTTTAACTTTACTTTGATCTAAGATCAAGTGTTTTTGGTAATCATAGTTTTCGTTCTTGAAATCACTGTGTATAGCAATATTAAGAGTTATAAGTAAAAGTAATGGACTAAAAGTTAATTAATTTTAAAATGTTCATATACATCATAAAACCTAAAATTAATTTATTGCACCAAGAAAAGCTAAATACTCTCCAACCTTGTATAGGGGAGATCTTGTCAGATTAGTCACCATATACAAACCAACATAATTAAGAAAAATATTAAAAATATAAAATATAAAATATAAAATATGTAACTTAAATAAAAGAAAAAAAATTAACATAAATCCATTTTAAACCCAAATATATTTATACAAAGAAAAATCAAAATAATATAAAAATATACCCAAAATTTTGAAAAACAATAATCTCTCTATCATATTACACCATATCAATAACAATTAATATAAAAAAAAATAAAGTCTACAAAACCAGTTGCTTAAATAAACTTCCAAAAAAACACTGAAATACAATATAATGATAATTATTACCAAGTGATCTGTACAATAGTCATTCCATATCGAGAAATCAATCAAGCGTTTACCCTCCCACAAAAATATGACGACAAAGAGGAGAAATGCCCTTGCGTTACGTCTTAGTGATCGCTGCTGTTGAAAAAATCCAGTGGGATTTTCTTGGGCTGCAAATTGAAAAGTTCCTGTGTCTTCTCACACGAGAGAGATGATCGTAATTACCTAATGGGCATCATTTTCACGCGCCTATGTAATTCGTCTTCCTCATCGTCGCTGAATCGCTCGTAACCCTCCCACGAAAGAGTTTGCCACGGGGAAAATCTTCACCGGTTTCTGGGACTGGTGGAGCTAATGAGCGTCTATTTCACGCCCCTCTGTATTTCGTCTTTGTCATCGTTGCTGAAATTGCTCGTAATTCTCACACGAAAGAGATCGTAATTACCCTCGGCGATCTCTTTGCTTTGAGAATTACGAGCGATTCAGCAACGATTCGACGAAGACGAATCACAGGAATCTAAACTTGGGATTGAGCAACGATCTCTTTCGTGTGAGAATTACGAGTGATTCAGCAACGATAACGAAGACTTTCGCCTATATTCCGACCAAAGGTTGCCTGTGCTGTCGCATTAATACTTTCCCTCTTCGCAGCGCATCTTGTTTATATACAGATATTGACTGTGGCTCCATTGATATTCTTAGATCCTTAGATCCCTCCTTCCTGTCCATAAATAGAATCTTCTCGGATTCTTCTATGAAAATTCTGCTCGGGTGCACCTACTAATTTGTTCCAATATTTAATGTTTGCGGGGAAGGTTGCCGGAAGATGCATGGCAAAAGTTTTAGTTTCTTCCGTCCAGAATTCAGATCCTTCAAGCCGTTCGGCGATTCGTTTCCTTGGAAAATTGTTTTCTCATTTTTAACCATTCGTCGAAGATGCAACGTAGATTCTGGCGAACAATACTCTACATGATTTAATGAGAGGGTCGTCGAATGGTGAATCATGAGATGTTAAATAGGTTGAGATCCAATGATCCTCGCATAATATATTTTTAAATACTGCATTGCATGTATTATATTTTTAGCGGTAGATTAAGGGTACAGCTTGAGTGTATAGATAGCTAGCTCCACCTCAATCGCACGGTGCACCTTCGTCCACATAAAACTGACGAAGAAAAAATGACAAACATCATTTTTAAATGTTTATACAATTTATTAAAATAATAATAACATGGCAACTGATCAAGTGAATCATAAATTTGATACACATAATTTCGTAACGTTTTTTAAAATTATCAAAATTTAAAATCCTATCATTGATAATCTAATAAAAAAAATAAAACATCATCTAAAATGTGGTTATTTATATTCAAAAATGTTTTTAGGAATGATTATAAAAATTATTAAATAAAAAAACTTACCATTGTAATAATAGAATTAAAAAAAATCATGTGAAAGGTCATTGTTATATATATAAATAAAAGAGAGTATAACTCTCTTTCTATATATAAAAAGTAAGAGTATAACTCAATATTAATAATGTTTTTAATGATATATCATTTTTCTGATCAATAATTTTTAGTTTTTAAATTTAAAATTATTAAACTTATTTTTAACTCAAAAAATAAAAAACTATTTTTATATAAATACAATCACATTATTTTAATTAAAAAAAAATATATCTTTTATTTGACAATAATTAATATGGGGTGCTTTCCTTGTATTTATCGGTGTTTCTCTAGACCCATAGTCACCACCATTAACTTTCCTACATATACCTTAATACGTTTTTAGGGATATCAACCTCTATGTAGGGTTATAACAACCTGTTTTTAGGGATATCAACCTCTATGTAGCGTTATAACAACCTTAATTTGATCCAAAATTGGCTTTTCCCAGAAAATTAAAAAAATAACGACGAGTAAATTTATATGATAATGACCCTAGACCATGGAAAGAGAATGAAGGATAAATGGATTGAGGGCATGAGGAACCATATTTTTTATTTTTATATTACATGAAGGTTAATTAGATTGAAAGCATAAGATCTTTTCCATAAAATTAGAAAAATAAGATCTTTAAATTTATAGGATAATGACCCTAGGTCATGGAAAAAAATGAAGGTTAATTGGATTAAGGGCATAAGATGTTCTAGAAGGTGATGAGGAACCATATTTTCTATTTTCATATTCCATGAAGGTTAATTGAATTGAAGGCATGAGATCTTCTACGAGGTGATGAGGAACCATATTTTCTATTTTTATATTTATTAAATATAAAAAAGATTATCATGAAGATAAAACTTTATAGTGGAGGTTTTAGTGGAAACTCTTTAAAAAGATGTATCATTTATTCATTTATAGCAAATATTCCTAATAACGGTAAACGGTCCAAGGGTGTTTTCTTCCTATGCTTCAAACATGTGCAAATGCACTTTAGCAATCTCAAATATGGTGCACCCATGCAACAAATATTAAGATGATAGATTGGATGTAGTTATACCCAATTAGTGAAAATAACTAGATGTATTTGATATGGTTATACCCAATTAGTGAAAATAACTCAATTTATTTTACTTTTAAACAAATGCTCTTGAGTGTGGTTGAAACATACAAATGCATCACTCGGAATGACAATTAGGTTGACTATTATAGATTATAACATTGGGTAATTAAATATAGCTTTTAAAATTGTTTTAAAGTTTAAAAATTAGACCAGTGTGTTTGTGTTTAATTGCTCATAGCCATACTAAGTTTCCTAAACAAATATACACAACAAACACCAATTATTGGCATATTTGTATGACTAACCCTTAATTGTTGCTAGTCTATTGTCACATTCCTATATTTTTTCGATTTTTAAATTAATTTGGTTAATGTTTCATATTTTGTTTGGCTGAAAATTGTGCCTCTTTCCAAAAAAAAGGAAAAAACACCAATTATTGGCATATTTGTATGACTAACCCTTAATTGTTGCTAGTCTATTGTCACATTCCTAGATTTTTTGGATTTTTAAATTAATTTGGTTAATGTTTCATATTTTGTTTCGCTGAAAATTGTGCCTCTTTCCAAAAAAAGGAAAGGTAAAATGTTTGTTACCTTTTAGTTTGACTTTTTAAAGAATTAAAATTTAAAATATAGCTAAAATTTCTCACTTTTTTCATTTAAAAAAATCACATAATGTTCAAAATATTTAGCATGCACCAACTACCAAACAACATTCTGCATCATGCACATATATAACAAACCATTAATGATGTGTGCATGAGTGTTAACAAATTTTTTAAAAGTAATTCAAATTTACTTGGCGCTCTTTATAATATATAAGCAAGTCGCATTAAAAGAGCTTCTCAATATTATTATCAAACTAATTAGTCGAGGAATTTAATGTAATTGATATA
>LPNX010856862.1:94962-132758 GCA_001517045.1 Pseudotsuga menziesii
TTATTAGCAAAGAAAATAGCCTTTTGCATATAGGGAAAAATATATTGAAATGACATAGGACCCTACTAGAGAGGTGTAAGATGAAAGTAACTTAGACATCACCTACTTTTAGATTTTGTATCCATAAAACCTTATCAAATTTCTTCACAATATAAGAAATGAGTAGAAGTATTAAAGCAAATATTCAAGAATTTATTCTTGACCCAATATTTGAAGGAGAAAAACATTTACATTTAAGCTTGCACCTACATGAAGTATTGAGACCAAAAAGAGAATTGCATTTTCACAAATTAAATATTTAACAAGTGAAATTGGATTTATAAACAATTAACATTTATTGGCTTGGTTGTTCTTGTTTAAAGTGTATATTGCACTCCCATATGGAAGTTGACTTCTATGAATGACCTAATGCATGTTATTGGAATTTAGGTTATGGCTATAACATTTTGGGAAGCTTGAGGTGAGCATGGTTGTTTTTTATTGTCTTGTTGATTGAGTAATTTTTTCTCATATGTAGTCTTTCCATGAGTAATTATTTTTCTTCTCCTGAATATTATTGTGTTGTCAAAATGGACTCTCGAAGCTTCACAATACTCTGTGCATTCATCAAACCTCATTACAACAATGAACCTAACATGACAATGCAATTCCATCAAACCTCTTTAGAACAATGAACCCAACATTACAATGCAAAATAGAAATATTACATGCTAGGTAGCTTGAGTTCTTAAAACTCTGCAATAAACTTTTAACTACTTCTCTCTCTCGCTAGGTGTGGAAAAATTAAGACTTTTATGGTTGAACAAGCGAATCATAAATATTACACACTTCACAATTTAGGTGGTTGAAGCTGCAACGGGTCTTTAACTGACAAAAATAAGTTTTTTATAACTATCTCTCACACCACCAACATTTGACAATGATAGCATATTCCCAGAATATGCCATCTACTCCATCACTAGTAAAGAATGTGATGCACACTTGTGAAGGGGGTGCTTCGAGTTCTTTGTCTCGATTTTGTATGATGTAGTTTCATATAATTTTCTACTATAAGAATTCTAGTTAAGTAATATTGTAAGAAAGCGGATAACCTATAGGGTTTGTTTTTTTGTATTGTTCATGTGAGTGCAAATAATCCCACACATTTATAAACCCTAACTTCATCCTAAGATTTGTGGTTATGCGTGGAAAATTTGTTGTTTGTATTTTATACGTTTCAGTATAAGTAAAAAATAGAGCTTAAAAGATAATGCAATTTCATGTCAAAGTTATGGACTAGGTTCAGATGAATTCTTAAACCATGAAGGAAAATATTTGAAATAAATTCTAATGAGTAAAATTATTATGAAGGCCCTTTATCCATAACACTTCATATGAAATCAGGTATTAAAGTTCCAATGTTTGAAAAATGAACAAGTTATCTTATTATGTTTCTACCCTGCAATTTCACAACATAAGCTTCATTGAAAATGGTTACCTTCTGCAAACTCAAGCAAGGATTCCATACCAGAGTGATACTTCATTGAGATTAAGCTTAACAACATAGTACTAGCCCTAAAAATCATAATTAACCTGTTTTCTAAATATTGTGTCATCGAAAGTCTTTAGTTGCTATCTCAACCCACAAAAGCAGCTCAAATGTACTAAATGTTGAATGTTAATCCTTAATTGTTTAGTTTGTTAAACTCTCATTATTTCCCTAACATGTTGGTATTAAAAAAAATTACTCAAGGAAAGTTTAAATTAAATCAAAACATTTCAGAAAAATCAAGGTAGGATTGTCCAAAGCCTTAAGTTTTACTTTACTTTAAAAATCATTTTAATTCAAAAAATTAACGGTTAAGCAATTAAGTAAATGATGAATCAAAGCCCATAGACACTATTATTGTAAATAACATACATGGAAAATTTATCTTATGAATATATAATGGTTAGTTATTTATGAGTTTAAGTGATCACGATTTTCCATTCTCTAAGATATTGAGCCACACCATCCATGAGCTAGCATTGTTTGTATATAGTTGCAATAGGTGAATACCTAGGTATAGAATAAATCTGGAATGATTTCAAATGCAGACTAAAGAAATTTTATAAATTAGATTTATTCTTTTGATAGATTGGATTACCATCAAATGGATTGTATCAATTGGATTTCCATCCATGAAACACCATCCCACCTAGGTGGAGAAAGACTTGATGAAAAAAATAACACTTGATTAGAAATTGACCCTTAGGTAGGTTGTCCACACACATCAATTCTCTAAATTTTGATATGTGTTCGCAACTAATTCTTTTCGGTATATGCCAAATAAGTGCATCCCTTCCATGAGTACCTAATCATGAATTGAAAGTCCGTTATTTCCCTTTAGGTGCATTTATCATTGTAGACATCTATTGGGCCAATAGATTTCCAAAATTTAATAATCGAGAGAGGGGAACTTTGAGTTTCATAAAGTTGCTAGAATTCAGAGTCTAGACATAGTCAAAAGAGAATTCACTTTCAAACAACATCTAAAGTATGCAATTCTTTTGAGAAAAAAAATCAAAAAATTTCCATAAAGAGGCACATAGAGGTTTATACAATTTAAAGTCTAAAATGAGTGAGAAGAGAATTCACTTTTAAAACCAATATATAAAGTATCATATTCCTTTGTAAGATGAGAAGCAATCAACCAACCATAATCTCACTTGCATTAAACTTCAAAACCATTTCTAAATGATTATGTGTATTTACAGAATGAATGTTGTTTCCTGAATACAATGTGTTTATTTATACCAACACAGGTGGTCATCATGAGTAAGTAAGTACAATGGTGCTTCTGATTTTGGGTATTTTCCCAAGTGCCTCTCACAGAGTTGTTTACCAGTAAAATCCAATGGTATTCTCTCTTGCATGAGTACTACTCTAATTCCTTTACTTGAGGTGTTATATTCCAAGACAATGTTCTTAGTGAAGTCATAAAAAACCAGTACTAGTTACTTTGATGTTTATATTGTATATTGGGCGTAAGACCACATTGCACATGAGTATGATGATTTCTTAGATATATTGGGTAGAAGCCAATGCATATGTTTTATTTAGCATGTATGTGATTGTATATCTTAGGCATGGACCGTGATGGACACAATTGTTGTTTTAGGACGATATACTTATTATATTATGTGATTTACCTTAGAATGCATATACTAAGATGATTATTGTTATAGAATGTGCAGAAGACTAAATGCATGATCAAGTGATATAATGTGTTGGGCATGGAGCGTGAAGCACATGACTGATGATATTTTGTGTTGAGCGCAAGCTCTAGAGCACAGGAGTGGTTTCATTTTTGTGTTGAGCACCAGAAAAATCCATTCGACATCTAAAAACTTGCAATGCACTACATTTCACAATCTATGTAAGCATTTATGAATAGCAAATACTAATAGATACATCTAATTTTTAACTTTTAGATATTCCATGCGGCCTTATTTATGGAGGGGAGTGTCAACTACTAGTTGATTGGTGACTAATGGGACTTCCCAGGAATTGATCCTACGGAACTTCTAACTTGAACGATTGGACTTTTTTTGAATGAGCTTTCCCCCTAGGATAATATCACCATGATTTATTAAATTGTGTGTCATGGAAGACATCCTTTGCAAAAGTGGTGTAAATGGTTGTCAAATTTTTAAAATGACAGATTTTGAGATTTGTTGTTCTACTCTACAATGCAAGAAAAATCCATTTGGCATCTAAAAACTTGCAATGCGCTACATTTGACATTCTATGTAAGCAGTTATGAACATTAAATACTTATAGATACATCTAATTTTTTATTTTTAGATATTCCATGTGACCTTATTTATGGAGGGGAGGGTGAATCCATTAAAATGGGTGTCTATTTTGGGGGGTCTTATGAGAAAATAAATTTGATTTTTTCATGTTTTTCAACTTTGGGCAAACGAAAGTGATATTTTCATTTAGAATTTCACTTTTAAGTAAAAACAAAACTTTTAGAGAATTATGCTAGCTTTCTATTCATAATTTTTTGAATTTTTTTTATTGATATTTGATATGTCATTTCGGAAAATGTTTGGCATTGTGTCCTTATAAAATGAAGGGACTAAAAAATAGTCATGTTTGGTTGCGCCCGTAAAATCATTGTTAAAGTTGTGTTTTGAAAAAAACAAATATGTTACAACAATATACACACAATATACTATTGCGATGACTATAACTTTGTAACCAACGGATCTATATACTAATTATAATATTTTTTTGAATTCGATCAATGGGAACACCTTATTGTTTTTAAACATGTTTTTGGTTGCGGCACTTTTCTCTGAATTGACTATAAAACTTAAAAATCTACGAATACCCTTTTGAAGTAGACACTCCAATTAAGTGCACCATATTTGTTTCAATTTTTTTGGTGGTGTATTTTTAAAGTTATATATTTTTCATTTCACCACATTTTTAAAGAGATGAAACTAAACTCAACACATGTTAAGAAACAAAAAAAATAAAAATATCAGATCTGACCTATACACAACAAATCCTATACCTACGGAAAGTAGATTTAGTGATGAAATTAAAGGTATCATGTTTGACAATCGATTTGTTGTGTAAGGCATCCATTTTTCCTTCCGAAAATGGAGAAACCTGAAAACTGCACAGGTTATAGGTTTAAGACATTATTCAGCCGAACCATGTTTTTCCGTAATGGCGACATCACAAATAAGGTTGTTCGGCCAAAAAACTAAGTGCCAAAAAAAATTTGTTAACTAGAAAAAATAATCGTATAAATAAAATGAAAGAGCTTCATTATTTTCGCACCTCTTCATTTCTTACAAGTAAAATGGGAGAGCCTCATTATTTTTGCACCTCTTTGATTCGTATAAGTAAAACGAAAGAGCCTCATTATTTTCTCACCTCTTCATTTCGTATAAGTAAAAGTATTTTTGAGGGAGTTTTCAAAGGAGATTTCTTTTGCCAAATGGTTTTTAGAAGGTATTTTTCCTCTTATTTATAATCTAGGGGTACATTCAAAGAGGTTTTTCCCAAGGCATTTTTGTCAAAGATTTTGTGTTCTAAAGTAATTTTGAAAAGAAGTTATTTCTTTGAAAAAAGTTTTTTTTCGAAGGTATTTTTGCAAAGTAGGTTCTTTGTAATGGGTCTTTTCCAAAGAGTTTATTTGCAAAGTATTTTTGCAAATGAGTTTTTTTTTCCAAAATATTTATATAAGTTGTTTTTTCAACTAATTTTTTTTCAAAGAGTTTTTTTTTTCCAATTTCTTTACAAGGTGTTCTTATTTTTTTCCGAGGGTTTTTCAAAAGGAGATTAATAAATCATGGGCAATAAAAGAAACCGTAAAAAAAAAGTGATCATAAACGTGATGACGATGCTAATAGGGAAAAACAAAAACTCAGAAATACAACTAAAAGAGCAAGGGTTGCAGAAACGAAAGAAATACATGAAGATATAAGAACATATTTACATGACAATGTTGATGAAATGGAAATTGAAAATAGGGTACAAGAAGAACAAATGGAAGTTGAAGAGACCATTGTTGATGTAAATAGTGACTTACATGTTAATGTTGATGAAGTCAATATTGAAGATCAAGACCAAGATCCGGAAATTGGACCTAGTATGTATATATCATGTATTTTTGAAATTCATCTTTTATAATGAATTGTATTTTTGGACATATGTTAAATTTAATTTAATTTGATGTATAGGTACTTTCACCATTGATTATGAAATGTTAGAAGACATTGATTGCGACAAATATGGAGAAAAATTACCCATACATGTTGCATGATATCGTGCTAAAAAAATTTATGATGATATTCTCAAGGATTGTTCAATAGAAGGACAAGCAAAAATTTTCAAATGTTTATTGGTGTCCAAGAAGTTTGAAGCTGCTACATCAATATTGGGTATTCACAACGCTACAAAAGAGTCAAAACTGAAAAATAATGTCATACTAATTATAATATTTTTTTGAATTTTATCAAGGGAAAAACCTTGTCGGTTTTAAACATGGTTTTGGTTGCACCACTTTTCTCTCAATTGACTATAAAACTTAAAAATCTATGAATACCGTTTTCAAGTAGACACTCCAATTAAGTGCACCATATTTGTTTCAATTTTTTTGGTGGTGTATTTTTGAAGTTATATATTTTTTATTTCACTGCATTTTGAAAGAGATGAAACTAAACTCGACGCATGTTAAGAAACAAAATAAATAAAAATATCGTATCTCACCTATTCACAACAAAATCTATATCTATGGAAAGTAGATTTAATGGCGAAACTAAAGGTATCAAGTCCGACAGTCGATTTTTAGTGTAAGGCATCCATTTTACCTTCCGAAAATGGAGAAACCTTTAAACTGTGCAGGTTACAAGCTTCAGAGGTTATTTCGCCGAATAATTATTCGGTTGAAAAATGTTTTTCTGTAAGGAAGACATTGGAAATAAGGTTGTTCGGCCGAAAAACTAAGTGATAATTAAATTTGTTAGCCGAAAAAACTAATCGTATAAATAAAATGAATTAGCCTCATTATTTTTGCACCTCTTCATTTCTTATAAGTAAAATGAAAGAGCCTCATTATTTTCGCACCTTTTCATTTCGTATAAGTAAAATGAAAGAGCCTCATTATTTTCTCACGTCTTCATTTCGTATAAGTAAAAGTATTTTTGAAAGAGTTTTCAGAGGAGATTTCTTTTGCCAAAGGGTTTTTAGAAGGTAATGTTCCTCTGATTTATAATCCAGGGGTACATTCAAAGAGGTTTTTCCCAAGGCATTTTTGCCAAAGATTTTGTGTTCTAAAGTAATTTTGAAAAGAAGTTATTTCTTTGCAAGAATTTTGTTCATAAAGTATTTTTCCAAAGTAGGTTATTTGTTTGCAATGGGCCTTTTTCCAAAGAGTTGTTTTTTTTTTCAAAAAATCTTTTTTTCTAAGGTATTTTTGCAAAGTAGGTTCTTTGCAATGGGTCTTTTCTGAAGAGTTTACTTGCAAAGAATTTTGGAAATGAGTTTTTTTTTCCAATTGTTTTACAAAGAAGATTTCTTTACAAGGTGTTCTTATTTTTTTCAAAGGGTTTTTCAAAAGGAGATTAAGCAATCATGGGCAATAAAAGAAACCATAAAATAAAAAGTGATCATAAACGTGATGACGATGCTAATAGGGAAAACCAAAAACTTAGAAATATAGCCAAAAGAGCAAGGGTTGTAGAAACGGAAGAAATAAATGAAGATATAAGAACATATTTACATGACAATGTTGATGAAATGGAAATTGAAAATAGGGTACAAGAAGAACAAATGGAAGTTGAAAAGACCATTGTTGATATAAATAGTGATTTACATGTTAATGTTGATGAAGTCCATATTGAAGATCAAAACCATGATCGAGAAATTGGACCTAGTATGTATATATCATGTATTTTCGAAATTCATTTTTTATAATGAATTGTATTTTTGGACATATGTTAAATTAAATTAAATTTGATGTATAGGTACTTTCACCATTGATGATGAAATATTAGAGGACATTGATTGTGACAAATATGGAGAAAAATTACCCATACATGTTGCATGATATCATGCTACAAAAATTTATGATGATATTCTCAAGGATTGTTTAATAGCAGGACAAGTGCAAATTTTGAAATGTTTATTGGTATCCAAGAAGTTAGAAGGTGCTACGTCATTATTGGGTATTCATAAGGTGAAAAAAGATTCAAAACCGAAACATAATGTGATAGAAAATATAGGTGATGCAATAAAAAAATTTGGAAAATCCAGGAAGAAAGATACCAGTGCTGCACGTAGAGCAATTCAGACAGCAATTGTTTTAGCTAGTACAGATAAAAACGTTTAACAACATAACTAGCAGAAGCAATTATAACCTCACGAAAGACATTATACAAACATAGCATATTCAAAATGTAAATAGATGAAAATAATGAACTTGCTTGCTGGGAAATTATTTGTAGACAACCTTACAAAGATAGAATGGGATGTTAAAGATATTGTACGAAAATATTGGTTGGAACATGATTGAGTTTCACCAAATTCAAGGGATGTGATATGACAAAGAGTATCACGAAATGCATATGAAAGCCGTCCAAAACATATAATGGAAATGACACAAGTACAATTGTTCAATAAATTCAAGGGAGATCATCGTGGAATTAATATGTCAATCAGTACATTTGTGCAACAAAAACCATGGTATGTTATAACTATTACTATACGCGACACATGTTGTTGTCATTATCATGTGCAATCTCAATTATATTACAACACGTTTCTTGAATTTGGTAAAATGTTTTGGACAAATTCACCACATCCGCCCATAGTACGTGAATTCATATCTCAAACCCTATGTGAGAGAAATCACGATGAAGTATTTTATAATAAGAAATGTGTCAATGGAAAACATTGTCATGGTTGTGGAAATATTTTTTTATTCCACAATAAATACCTTATCGATAATGATCAGTCGCTTTCAAAGGTAACCGTTGATGTGAGAAGATATGAATACACCAATTATTCTACAAGTTTTAGTGATGCACATTCCAAAATAATTGAATTGCGAGAAGATAAAATATCTGTGACAGATTTTATCAAGAAATTTGAAAGTGAAATTTATAAGTACACCAAGCATTCACATAGAGCACGATGGCAAGACCTTCAATTCAAACATTCCCATGAAATTTTTCCAACTGGAACAATTTTGTATGTAGTTGATTTTGTAGAAAACTACACATTTGCTGCACAAAAAGAGATTCAAAGTGAATACTATCATTCTAACCAAGTTTCGATATTTGTCCATGTTCTATATAGACATTCTTAACAAGATGTTGATGGCCTTGAAAGTACGTGTGACAATCAAGATGTGATTAAAGAATATCACTTTTATATTAGCGATGATTGTACACATGATACACATTTTGTTCAACATTGTATTGAAAAAAATTTCTATGATTCACTAAAAAATCATAAAGTTCAATTCAATGAACATTGGATATGGTCGGATGGATTTGTGGGACAATTTAAATCTTCACAATCATTTTTTTGGTTATGTCGACTTCATAAAGAAATGAACATTAAACATTGCTAGAATTTCTTTGAAACTAGAAATGGAAAAGATGAACATGATAGTGCAGGAGCATGTGTAAAAAGAGCACTTCTAAGATGGCAAATGAACCATTGTTCTAGACAAATTCATTCAGCTGCAGAGGTTGTCCAATGGTGTAAATAAAATATAAGCCATGATTGTAGTCAACAATCAAAATATGTGCGCATGTATGTAGATTATTTTTTAAATTTATATTAATTGTCAATTTTAAAAAATGTATGTACTAACATTGAAGTATTTGTACACTAACATTAAAAGTTGTCATTTGTGATTTATCATTTATTGTGTAGGTTTTTTTGGCTTGTTGGGGTCCAAGATATAGATAGATCAATACCATATGAGGCTAGCAGCATACATGGGACTAGAGAACTTCACTCTATTCAAACAAAATCCTTCCAAAACATGTTTGCATTTGACAGTAGAAAGCAAACATGTGTTTTTCATATTTGCACTGAAAATGTTGAATCTACAGAATTTTGTGAAAACATAACGAACAACTACATAAAACATTGGAAACACACATAGATTAATCCAAAAGGAAAAATGCCACTAGAAAAAATAGAAGAAATAGAATAAGAAGAAATAAAAATATCATCTCATGGCGATAGAATTTCAGATCTTGTGAGAGAAGGTAATGATGTTGTTGATTGTTCAATATTTTCCGTCACCTTATGTTTATATAGTCAATTTAATGCCAATTGTAAATTTCACAGGAGATATTTTTGCTTTGATTGCACCTTTAGACAACAACGAAAATGTAAAATATTATTTGATCCGATGCACCGAAAGAAAAATGAAGTTATTGGAAGACTACAATGACAACGGATTTACATACAAGAGAGGATCCATCATTTTAAAAGGCTATTTTTTGCAGCAAACCCATATGACTGAAAATTATGTCTAATTTCAAGATTATGAACCTAATGTTATATGTTGTCAGTATAGTCATTTAGTATGTGCATCTCGAATAAAATTGGAACAAGTTGTATAAAAAAACATTAAAAAATAAAAAATGGAAACTGTCCAAATATTAAAATGAACGGATAATTGAGGACGAAATTCCATTGAGATGTTTTTAACTATGTCATTTCTTGTTCTATGTTAAAATTGACTATCATGAAGTCATTGAACTTTAATTTATTAAAATTCAGAATCAAGTTGCTAATGTTACCTTAGTAGTAAAAATATATTAGAATTCAAAATCAAATAGCTAATGTTACCTTATAAAATTGATGGATTGAGATATAATTTATTAGAATTCAGTATCAAGTTACTAATTTTACTTTAGTAATAAAAAATATTCCTATCAAAACTTCTTAACATTCCTAACCATTCAAATATTAGAATTCAAAATCAAGTTGCTAATGTTACCTTATAAAATTGATCGATTGAGCTATAATTCATTAGAATTTAGAATCAAGTTACTAATTTTACTTTACTAATAAAAAATATTCCTATCAAAAATTCTTAACATTCCTAACCATTCAAATATTAGAATTCAAAATCAAGATGCTAATGTTACCTTAAAAAATTATTTGAATTCAAAATCAAGTTGCTAATGTTACCGTAGAAAATTAATGGATTGAGCTATAATTTATTAGAATTTAGAATCAAGTTACTAATTTTACTTTGGTAATAAAAAATATTCCTATCAAAACTTCTTAACATTCGTAAACATTCATAACATTCACTCATACATTCATATAATTACGCCTATCAAAAATTCCTAACATTGAATCATAACATTCTCCACATTGATTCCTAAGATTATCAACATTAGATTGCATCTAACATTCCTAACATTCCTAAAATTATCAACTTTTCAACATTAAAAATATTTTACATATACAAATATACATAAATTCACCAATACATACATTCATATAATTGCACCTATCTAAACTTCCTAACATTCATTCTTAACTTTCCCCATCCCCATTCCCACATTCACTCCTAACATTTCCCATATTTATATAGTCAATTTAATTCACTTAATTCTTAACGTTAACTTTCCCCATATTCGTTCTTAACATTCCTAACCTTTACATATACATGTATAAAATCCAAAAACAAATATCTAAAATCAATGCAACAAATTGGATTGCTTTCATTCTTAACATTAACGTTCCCCATATCCATTCTTAACATTCCTAACATTCCTAACCTTTACATAAATATGTATATAATCCAAAAAGCAATATCTAAGATCAATGTATGTATATATATAATCCAAAAATACGTTCATGAACATTAGAGTTTAATGTACATACATATAATAATAATAAAAAGTCATGAACATGTAAGTTCAATGTACATGTATATAATCAAAAAAATATATTCTTGAACATGTGTATAATCCTAAAATTAAGCTCCTCGATGTCTGAATCAAAGAAGTCCATCACTATCCTTCACTAGGTTCTTCCTTTGGACTCATAACAATCTGAAACATGTATAAAAATAGATTAGGAATATCATATATTATTTAAATAATTTTAAATTAAAATCAAAACATTAAAACATTAAACTAGTATATAGAAGATCAATACAATTATTAACAAAATTACCTCAAATTCTCTATAATTCAATGGAGTCTTTTCTTTGCCTCTAAAGGGTGGAGGAGACCCAAGCTACAACATGTATAAAAATAATTTATAAATCTTACAAACTATTTAAACTATTTTCAACTAAAATAAATAAAATAAAATATTAAACTTACAATTCCACCACTATCCTCCAATGGAGTCCTCCTTTTTCCTCGAAAGATTGAAGAGATCCAAGCTTCAACATATATACAAGCAATTTACAAATGTCAAAAATTATTTAAACTAATTAAACTTATATATCAAAGAACAATTTGGGTAATATTACATACCTTGAAGAAGAAACATGTAAAAGCATTACTACTTTTGCTTCCTCTACATTTTTTGTGTAGATTTGTAGATATGGGTCGAGGAGTAATAGGAGTCATATATTTGATTAATCATATCTATAACTCCTAATACTCCAAGACCCATTTTTACAAATAAAGATAAATGACCCTTCTTTATATCAATGACATTGCACCCATAGATGATAAGAATAAATCATCTCTACCACTATCACCACGTTGATGATCAATTGAATGTGAACTATACAATAAGCCTGAATCCAGAGGTGACCACGATAATCTTTGATTTTCATTTCAGAAACCAACTCCCAAAAAATGTAATGACCACCTACGCTTCTGTCTCAAGGCTGCTCTCTTTTCATTGAATAATATATCTACAAATTTACAGAAATATCAATTTCTAGATGTTAATTAATCAACTTCAAAAACCTAGCTACTATGAAAACTAAAATTTCAATAAGGATCTAGATATCCCTAATATTATCTAATAGTTCTTTAAATTATTATAACTAATTTATTATCTAAGTCCATATCAATTTCTACATGTTAATTTTAATCAACTTCAAAAACATAGCTACTATAAAAACTAAGATATCAGTAAGAACCTAGATATCCCTAATATTATCTAATAGTTATTTAAATGATTATAGTTAATTTATTATCTATTTTCATTTGATATGATATCTACAAGATTACACAAATCAACTCATATCTTGTTCAAATTCTACATGTTAATTCTTCATCTTCGTAGACCTAGCCACTAAAAAAACAATTTTTTTTATTAAAAACCTATATGTCCTTAATATTACTTAATATATCAACTCGTAACATATTAAAACTCTGCATGTTAATGCCTCAACTTCAAAGAACTAACTACTATAAAAACTAAGTTTCTATTACCGAGATGTCACTCATATTATCTAACAGTTATTAAAATGAAAATAGCTACACTAGTGTTTGATGTATGAAAAATTAATGTAGCAAACTTTGTTTTTTTATGTGTTTTAGATTTTTAAAACTATCTTTCTAATAAAGAGCTAAATGTCCCTAACATTATTTAATAGTTCTTAAAATGAAAATAGCTACACTATTGTTGGATGTATAAAAAATTAATGTAGCAATCTCTATGTTTTTTATGTATTTTAGATTTTTAAAATTAATAGAACCAATATCATCAAATATGAAATTAAAACTACATTTATTTATGTCAACTACAAATATTTTCATTATTCCATAAAATCATAAAAAATATCCCTTATACTAAATAAATTGATCAAAGTCACAGTTCATGAACTCTGCATTGACAAAGTTAATGAACTATGCATGGATAGGGTTAAGTTAATCACTTCATGTAAACAGAGTTAATCAAATATATCCATGGATACAGTATTCACTCATGAACTTTGTCCATGGAAATATTTAATACAAATATCTTCCTTATTATACTTATGAACTTAAATTAAAATTATAAAAAATGCGCAATACCTTAATATATTAGTAAGTTTAAATTATAACTAATAAGCATTATACAAGTTGAAAGTTTCTTTTATGTTTTAGATTAAAAATGCATAAGATAAAACAGAACAGTAATAAAAAAAATCTGATGCTTTATGTGTAATAATGTTTTTTTATGATTTATATTAAAACTACTAAAATACATTTTGCTAAGTAAAGTTATCAGGGAAAGAGTTGATGAGGTTTGAACTATGCTTTGCTAAGTATAATCCATTGTCTAGTCTATTTGGATAGATTTGATTTACTCTATTGAGATGTGGACAGAGTTGTTGAACTCTGTCCAAGTAGACAGAGTTCATCAACTCTATCCATTTTGAGAAAGTTCTTCAACTCTGCCTATTTGGAGAGAGTTCTTCAACTATTTCCATCTGGACAGATTTCATGAACTATCCATCTAAGTGTTGATCAACTCTGTCCAAATGGATAGAGTTCATCAACTCCTTCCATTTTATTTAAATTATTAACTCTGTCCATTTGGACAAAGTTGATGAACTCTGTCCATTTGGACAGTTTATCAACTCTGTCCATTTGGATAGAGTTCATCTACTCTGTTAACATGGATAGAGTTCATAGACATATACATATTAATTAAAATTAACACTATATAATTTATACATTACCAATTAACATATGAAAACTTTAACTCTACAATACTATGACGAAAAACAAATGCCATTGCCTACAACAAGAGAAAAATCACATATTAGAAATTTCAAATTATAAAAGCAATTTCATAAACATTTACCTGACACAAGGGAGCACAGCAAGACCAAACCATGAATAGATGCTCCAAGAAACGACCACAAACACCACCACGAAATGTCCTCCATGAATAGACCTCCATGCCAAACAGAACTCCACGGCGAACAGTCATTAGAGGAATTTTGGGGTCTAAAATGGGCCTCCTAAGGAAAATAATAAAATACTAGTTAAAATAATAAAATAATAGTTAAAATAATAAAATAATATTGATTAATTTTGGAGGAAGAAAGAAAAAAAGTGCTTTTTCTGTTTGTATTTTCGACATATCTCCTTGTGTTTTTACTCAAATTTCGATTGGGAGAGCTCGTTGGATGTGGAATTTGATTCCGAATCCAACGAGTACCCACATTTCATACTTTTAATGGACCCCGCTACCCCAAAAACAAGAAATACCTGAAAAATGTGATGATGATCTACCCCAAAAACAAGAAATACCTGAAAAAACGTGATGATGACATCATCATCACATTTTTTCAGGTATTTCTTATTTTTGGGGTAGCGGGGTCCGTCAAAAGTATGCAGTGTGGTACTCGTTGGATGCGGAATCAAATTCCGCATCCAACGAGCTCTCCCAATCGAAATTTGAGTAAAAACGCAATGAGATATGTCGAAAATACGAACAAAAAAAGTAGTTTTTTTTAATGACAAATATGCCAATTCAACCATTATGGTTGACTTATTTTATTGAAATTCTATTGGTTCTTGAATTCCAACTCACAAAAACTTATTTTGGCACGTTTTCTTATAAGGCCCATTTTAGACCCCAAATTTCCTCTAATGCCATCACGAAGCGACCTCCACAAACAGATCTCCACACCGACAGAAAACTAGTATGTCCACATCAGGAGGACCGGTAATGTGGACAGGGATGACGGACAACAACAAACAAGATGAAGACATGACAAGATGAAGACAAATGACTGCAGGAGAAAAAAAATGAAAATGGGGCCGGAGCTTGCCTTTTATGCGAAATCATTACTCGACCGAACAATTATGCGGCCGAACAATTATTGAGACGAACAATTATTCAGTTGAACAAATATTTGGCTACATAATTGTTCGGTCGAACAAATAATAAAATGGCCATAAAAAATGCCGATCGGCTATGCATTCTGTCAAATTAAATGGTTCACTATTAACGTTATTCGACAGAATAAAGAATTAGTTATTCGTCTAAATAATGATAATGATTCAATTTAATAATGTTCGCTATCTTTTTTGGACACCTGATTCTCACGGAAGTGTTACCCAACTTCGTGTTTTCACCCTAGAGTGTCAACTACGAGTTGACTAGTGACTCGATGGGACTTCCCAGGAGTTGATCCTGCGCAACTTCTAACTTGAATGACCGGAATTTTTCTCAATGAGATTTCCCACTATGCTAATATCACCTTGATTTATTGAATTGTGTGTCGTGGAATACATCTTTTGTAAAAGTGGTGTAAATTGTTGTCGATATTTTAATATGACAGATGTTGAAATTTGTTGTTCTACTCTACAATGAAATAAAAATCCATTTGAAATCTAAAAACTTGCAGTGCACTACATTTGAAAATATATGTAAGCAGTTATGAACAACAAATACTTATATATACATCTAATTTTTAATTTTTAGATATATTAATTAATGTAAATACATTGATCGAGAGAGATCAAGTTCCTAAACTCTAAATCATTTTGAAGATATAAATATGTGAGGTTTACACCACGAGGAATTTGATCTCTTTCTACACTTAATAAATTCAAACTTAAAATGGAATTAAACTATATTTTGTAAATTTTAACCTCACTTGTATTTTAATAATAATTATTTTATTTTTATTATTTTTATGTTACACATCAAGTAAAGAATGATTTATGGAGACTAAGTTGAACATGACATGATTGAATCAAAAACATTTTCTTATATTGATTTATGGAAAGTTGAAGATTTATATCATGGCACCACAATATAAAATGACAATGAGAGTGTCCATTAAATCTGATATCTCTATCTACCATTCAACCATAAGTCAATAAAAATGTAATAACTAAATTAAATTACATGGCCATTGATTTTACCAATTAAATTATGGTGTGTTACATTTGCTTTGTTACATGATACTTGAGTGTGTGATCAACTCGCATCTTCGCATTTTGATGAGAAATTGAAATCATCCCCATGTAATGTCGGTTGAATGAGGTTATGGGATTGTCACTTTTTCCCATTTGGCTCCATATGCTCTGGCTCTACCATTTTTAGTCCCTTTCAGATCAGCTCAGGCTGTACCATTTTCAGTCCCTATTTGAAAACAAAATGGATCAGCATTTATTGAAAACAATGCTTTGAAAGACAAATAACATAGTTGAAGAGAATTTTTGGGTTAAAATTGGTAATTATTTGTACATGAGACGAGTAGCTTGGTTTGAAGTTGTTCATTGAAGAATAAACAATAAAAAATGGAAAGTAGTGAATATTATTGATCATGATCTTTAATATCATTGATCAACAAAAATTGAAAACTATTGAATAACAAAATATTGTTATAATACAAAACACAAAGTTGGTCAGGAAATGGATGGCTTGTGATTCAAAAGGAAATTCTTCACAATTGTATTGAGCTCCTGCGGGTTCTCAATATGAGGGTTGTGGGAGGAATTTTTCATTACTACCAGCTCTGCAAGATGTCTGCACAACCAACATATTTATCGAAGATCTTATTCTCTTTTTCAAAATGCCCACAACACTCAAATTTCAATTAAAAATATATATTTTCTAATAGAATATGGTAAGGGAAGTGTTATTTATTTAATTTGAACCAGTAAAGCTCAAAGCTTAAATGAAACTCTATACTTCTATGAGAATATTTACAAAGCTCTACGCTTAAATGTAACTCCATACTTTTATGAAAATATTTTTTGATAATATTGCAATATTTTTCTACCTACAGTTTTATGTGAACGTTTCACCATTTTCATAAGCGAGTGTAAAAAAGATAAAACATTAAGTTGCAGGAGCTTAAGTTGACCAAGTATGTAGGCAATTTTCAGTGCTTTACTCTTCTTTTACAATTTACTGGATATTTATTGCTCTTCACCTTCAAGGAAGGGTGAAACATCCACCCAAAAGTTAAGGTAGAAAAAACATTCCATATTATGTTAAATTCTAGAAATATTTATCCAAAAAAATTCCTTACTTATTATCCATCCATGTTCTGACTGTGGTTTTGGAGGTCCATGGCATTGAGTTATTACCTTTGCATAAACACTTTATCAGCTGCATTTCTACTTTATTTTAGGTGCATTACATGGATTTAGAATCCCCAATTAATAAGTGTGAGGGTACCCATTGCTATAATACAAAAGATCAAATGCAACTAGTTTGACACTAGACCAACTCTACACTGCTTACCATCCATAATTAAGCAATACGAACAAATGATGAAACACAATTGAAACAAAAGCACTCACCTCTTAAGTTTGAAGGCCTTTTCAACTAAAAAAGTTTGGTCATGCTCCCCCAAACAATCAACACATCCTACATATCACCAAGAAATATCCCCTTTAGTGACCAGGCATATTATACCCTAAACAAAGGGATCAAGTTTAATTAGAGCAGTTGAAAATGATTCTTGATCTTGAGCCTTATAAGCAGAGAAATAAACATGAAATAGTGAATACCTTGTTGATAACAAGAAGAGGGGATTCATTATTTACCATGGGTAATTCCTTCCAGCAACTCTACTTTCTCTGCTCTATTTTCCACATATAGAGTTTGCACCACAGTTCATATCAACCTCTTAGAAATTGTTGTTAGATAAATACACACAAAACACAAACAACTCCCAACATACTGATGAAGAGCGTCCCATCCATTCCTCTCAATTGGTTGAACTTGATCATAGAGAACATAGTGAGCGCCAGTGTGAAAGCAATAATCACATATAAAACAAAAGGCCTTCTTCTTGAAAGGAGCATCTCGTCGAGCCACTAAGTACCACAACCATAGCTTCAATGTGAAAGGGTTCTTCAAAATCTCTTTTTCATAGACCAAATCCTCCTCACAAGGGTAGAGCTCCTTAGAAATCGTTGCAGAGGGAATTTTATGGACAGTTACTGAAAAGTAGGAAAAAATATCCACTCAGTGCTCTTGTCAACTATGGCAAATGCATGTCTGTGTATGTGTATCACAATCAAAAAGTGTGTTTAAACATTCATGTCATGTAAATGAAATCCAAAGCATATAACCAAAGAAATACACACACGTTCTAAAGAAGTATGTACAGTTAAAAGAACTTAAGAATATCACTATATATACAGAGAAGAGAAAATGGAAATTTCCAGGATCCATTCAAGATGCAGAAAATTTGGTTTGTACAACACACAAGGGCTTCACTTTTTGACCAATATCCTATCATGTTAGTTCATATTGTGGGTTTTAAAATTATGAAAAAATGAACCAATATATTGAATGTATTAGGGGGGATGAGGGGTTTAAGGTGGGGATGGGTAGGGTGGTTTATAAGGATTGATGTGTAAAAAGGGTCGGGGAGGAGGTTTTAAGTATTGGGAGGGGTTTTCAACAAAAAGAGTTTGGATCAATATATCTGGAAATTAAGGGTATTCTTTAATATCCCATGATCGCATTCTCTATGTGAGAGGTTCACTAAGTGAAGTCCCCATGGTACAACACCCTAGGACACAGTTTTTTGGCATGTAACCACATAAAGCCTTGTCTACTTGTTACCACCTATGCATTTGACACTCATTACCTGTATCAAATATTGCATAAATAATATTAAGGTATGAGGACAGTAAACTATTAATGGAGCTTTAAAATCGAATGAGAAAAAGAAAGATAGAATTATCATATATAGAGGCGATCGTAAATCAAAATCCATATAGAAGTAATACTAGTAGAACATTGTTTGTTTCTTATAGACCCAATGCAGAATTTCAAAAGGATTTACCTCTACCTTTTGGTATACGGGCATCACTAAAAACTAATAGCTCCTTCCATGGCATAAACCCCCTTTTTTAGAGGGCCCAAATTCTCTCTGGAATACCATAGATAGTTTTGTGTAGCTTCCTAGAAAAATATTAGATATCTGAGCATAGCCAAAAACAATATGTTAGCTAACACAATGAATCATGAATAATAATTACATTCGCCACCTATAAACACCAAACGCAAATCAATTTCAGCAAAGTGTTGGTTGAACCCCGATGCGTGGCTTGGATGGTTTGGCAACTGCTGGCATTGAAATCTTCAAACCAGCACAAACTCCTTGTCCTGTTCAATGCTAGTTTGTATTCAATATACATTAGTAGTGGTGCATTTAATGGGTTGTAGGTATTTAAAATTTCAATGTCTGCATGCATTTAATGCTAATGTTTACAAATATTGGTTGTGTTAAAATTTTGCTGATGAGAGCTCGTCACAAGGTCTTGGGGCATAAGACCATAGAGAAACTTCACCTACAGGAACCAATGAACATGAAAAAAAATAGTTTTAAAAATATATTATTTAATACACTTTAAAATCAAACTATGCAAAAACTTTATAAAACACAAAACATTTTTCATATAAACCCTCAATTAATAGACCTTAACAATTCATATATATCACCTTATCGGGGACATAATAACTTATATAATGTATCCCTGCAATTTTTAAAGAACTAAAGGTCCCTGAATATATTCTTTAAAACCTCAAGATGTGAATATAAACATGGAAAACATTAATATAACTTAAAATAATTTTACAAAATTTGTGTTTCTATGTTGCATTAAATAATATCTATAATAACAATTTACAATGCATCTCAATACTATACCTACATCATTTAAGTCATCTATATTTAAATATATCTTTTATGTCTATTAACCTTGAGCAAATTTGAAGAGAAGAAAACAATTATTTTTTATGTGGTAGAGAACTTTTCATATTATAAACACATCATTTAAGTCATCTACATTTAAATATATATTGTGTGTCTATTAACCTTCAATGAATTTCAAGAAAATAAAACAATTTTTTTTTCTAGGTGTTAGAGAACATCTTTGGTTATATTGGAATATATATAGATGATTACAAAGCCTCATAATGGTGTGTGCCAGAGATATCTCTTTTTACCTTTCATTTATCTTAACTAATTATTATTTTTATTATTTTTATTATTATTATTATTATTATTATTATTATTACCAAAACCATTAATTTTGTTATTATTATTATTATTATTATTGTCGCCTTCTTTAAAGGACCTTTGTTCTCACAACATGTGATTGTTGCATTGACACCTTGTGTAAAATTATATCCATATAAGAATCAGATGTATATTTTTTGGAAAAAAATTGTACTTCCTTCCTATCTATAATTTTGCAGTGAGATGTATGATTGGATATACATTTATTACTTGGGATCCACTTTTTACTACTTTGAAGAAAAACGTTAATCTTCTTTTATGTGCACATCAAAACATCAACATGTTCACCTTGCTATTAATCTGTCATGGTAATCTAGGGACTAAACACAAGTCTCATAAAAGATTAATAACAATAACTCATGAAAATGGTGTAATTGTGCTACAAAATGAGTAGTCGCTCTGTATATTCACACAAAGAATGAGTAATACAATACAAGATCACGATGCAAGCATGAATGATAAAGCAATTTGAATTCCCAAGGAGGTCATTCGAATTGAATGAGTGACTCTAGCTTAACTAAATGTAAGACTCAGTCAACACTCAAGTTAACCACTGCTCAAAACCCTAATTGACTCAACTAATCCCTAATTGAAGTGAGAGTGCAATAAATGAGTCATTCTAACTGAAAGTAGCTCAGACACCTGTCACTGCAAGCCAACCAACAAGTGGTAGTGCATCAATGACTCCAATGAACAACGATGAGGTTAACTGAAGTGTAATTGACCACTAGAAGTGGTTCGAGGTTCCCCTGTTGACTCAGGTTCATTAAATAATAAATAAATAATCAATTTAATGAAGGAAGGCCCCTTCACTGCTCTGTTTAACTGATTGTAACCATCAGTTAGCAATATGGGGCATTTATGACACTCAGATCACCCCTAGAGTGCTCTAGTTAGCCTCCTAGAATGTAGGAGAAGGCTAAATTAGCCTCCTTGACTGAAGGTAGGCATGGGTGTGCTCAAGAGGATGTCATGTAGTGCTCCTATGATGTCAATTAATTCAATAAAACTTAGGATAGTGGTTTAACTAGGCCAAATTGACCAAAATGAGTGTGTATGGTGGTAAATGTCTCCAACACCCCCCCTTAAGCTATACTCAGGAGAAGTAGAAACATAAAGTGCAAAAGAATGCTATGGAACTAGCATCAAAGGCCATAGGTCACCCTTTCCAATAAAGTAACTACTTAATATAACCAAGGAAATGGGGGAAACCTCATGGGAAAAATACACCCCCTCAAACTAAGTAGTAAATCAAGAAATTTTTTGTTTTTCTATGCAGTAGCATCCTGAGACTGTGCATGTGAAGCTATGAATCCAAACTAAATGTATATATCTAGAGGAATATTCCATTTTGGAAGAAGAACAATGCACTCAACTGAATCAGAAATACAAAACAGCCGCACGGTGAAAAACGAACCCATGTAGAGCAGCAGAAATCATCTGAAGAGAGAGCAAAGGATCTTGAGGATTCGAACCATCTGTGTAACAATCAAGAAAATTATATGTTGCATCCTTGAACAGAAAACCATGAGTGTTAAAATCAGCCCCAATTCTTAGGTTCAAGTGTCCAAGCGGATGTGAAATGTCTTTCTCTTTACTAGTTATGTGAGGAGATGAGCATGTGACCAAAGGTAGAGAAGCCTTGGGAGTATGGAGAGTGAATTATTAAGCTCCATAATCTGATATAGCTTCTGAAATATCTAATGCATCACATAATAAAATATCATCAACCTCATATGAGGAAACTAACACCAAATCCCCATCAGCAGTTTTGAAGAGAAAGTGCGGTACTTGATTTTTCACACCGGAATTGGTGAGAAAAGATACAAGCATGAATGAAAGCTCTTGGATTTTAAAATATGAACCAAATAATATCAGATCAGAAATTAAATCAGATCTAAATAATTGCACAACAGATCCAAAACTATGAAATGAAATGAAATCCCCAGCAGCAGTTTCGAAGGAGACTTGCGGTACTTGTTTCTTCACACCGTTGATGAGAATAGCTACAAGCAGTACTGAAGGCTTATGAACCTGAAATTTTGAAAAAAAAAATATTAGATTAGATCCAAATAATATCATATCAAATCCAATAAGGTTCATATCAGATCCAAAATTATGGTCAACCGAGACGGTGGATGCACAGTTGTCTTTTTCTTCAAATTTCTAAATTTTGGTGCATGCAATCCTGCAGGAATTTGCTGGAAGATCTAGATCATTGGGAGTGAATTGATCACTCTTGTAATCTGATATTTTTTCCAAAATATCCAATTTATTACATATTTTCACACCATCAGCAACATTAGAGGAAGAAAAATCAAATTTGTCTTCACTTTCGGAAGCAATTACTGGTAAATTTTGCACAGAATTCAAAGGAAAATCACCGGTGAATGTTTGCATGGAAGTGCAGCAGTATTTTTATTGAATGTCAGATATTCAAATGTCTTATTCTATTTCAGAAATATCAGGATATGAGATATCATAGATCTCATGAAATTTTGGAGCATCACGAGAAGGAGTCAATGGATGGAGACTTTCTTCAATTCAAATTGACTGTGTAGAAAATTCGGCTTCATCTTCATCTTGAACAACTTCATCGGAGAGAGTAGAGGCCGATACTTTTAATTAAAGAACTCTTGTGGTGCTGGATATGATATCTAAAGTGATATTATGATTCTTATTGTGCTTGCCAAAGGTTCTGTCCAGTTTTGTCCAGAGATCCTTTGGGTATTCAGTAGAACCAATAAGGTAGCGCAAGCTAGGAGAAAGAGCCGGACATATTGCTCCAAAATCTCTATCACTTTCATTTAGCAATTCATTATCATTCTCATAAGACTCTTTTCTAATTCCAATAGACACCTCATAGAGACCTCGTCTCTTCAGAGATGCAATCACCTTCAACTTCCATTCTGAATAGTTTGTGAATGGGGTGAGAAGAGGGACTGATGAGTCCATTTGAAGTTGTACCTGTTAAAACCTACAAATCACAACAAAAGGGGCACCATAAGGTTGGACAACCTACACATTTTAGGCTTTCATCACACCCAACATAGTTGATCAAGCAAGCTTGATCAACAATTTCCTTACTTGGGGTATTAACTGGTAAGCCTTGGCTTCTGGTGCAGTGTTGGAATTTTTGAGCTTTGCTCAATATTTCATGCAAGATCTATCAAAAACCTAGTTTTTGAGAGATTTGAGCTTCATCCCACTATGAAATCTGATACCATATTAATCTATTGCAGTAATCTAGGGACTAAACACAAGTCTCATCAAATATTAATAACAATAAGTCATGAAAATGGTGTAATTGTGCTACAAAATGACAAGCCACTCTATATATTCACACAAAGAATGAGTAATACAATACAATATCATGCTGCAAGAATGAATGACAAAGCAATTCAAATTCCCAAGGAGGTCATTCGAATTGAATGAGTGAGTCTAGCTTAACTAAAAGTAAGCCACAGTCAACACTCAAGTTAACGACTGCTCAAAACCCTAATTGATTCAACTAAGCCCTAACTGAAGTCAGAGTGCAATAAATGACTGAGTCTAACTGAAAGTAGCTTAGACACATGTCACTACAATCCAACCAACAAGTGGTAGCACATCAATGACTCCAATGAACCCCGATGAGGTTAACTGAAGTGTAACTGACCATCAGAAGTGGTTGGAGGTTCCCCTGTTGACTCCAGTTCATTAAATAATCAATTTAATGAAGGAAGGTGCCTTCACTGTTCTATTTAACTGATTGTAACCATCAGTTAGCAATATGGAGCATTTATGACACTCAGATCACCCTCGGAGTGCTCCAGTTAGCCTCCCCAAATGTAGGAGAAGGGTAAGTTAGCCTCCTTGACTAAACCTAGGTGTGGGTGTGCTTAAGCTGATGTCATCTAGTGCTCCTCTGATGTCAATTAAGTCAATAAAACTTAGGATAGTGATTTAACTAGGCCAATTTGACCAAAATGAGTGTGTATGATGGAAAATGTCTCCAACACTCGCCTTAGATGTTCATACATTTCCATTTTAGATAATCTAATTCTCCTATTAAAAATTATAACCAAACCTTGTTTATGAGTTGTTTCTTGGACTTCTTTTAAATATTTCATGTTTCCATAGACATTGCTTGAAAGGATTTTTAGTCATTATTATGAAGGCTTTATACTTCATCTTTGTTCTTCATAAATTATATCCATGCCTTTCTAGAAAAATAATCAATAAAAGAAACATAGTATACATACCCGCTTAGTGAATTGGATGACATTGGACCGCATACATCGAAGTGGATGATTTCCAAGATTCCTTTTTCCTTGCTCTCGCTACTTGGAAATGTCCTCTTTGTGTTCTTCCTTTCTGCACATATTTTGCATACACCTTCATGTTTTGTCTACATTTCTGGGAGACCTTCAATAGCTTTGCTTTCAAGTGGTAGTGCTCTGTAATGCACATGTGCAAGCCTTCTATGCCAAAGCTCATTTGGTTCTACCGAGTCGTGAACCAAAGCTTTCTGTTGTTGTCCATTCAATTTGTATAGTCCTCCTTCTTGTTCCCCAATCACTACTACATCATCAAAAGACTTTCCCTTTGGCCACATGTGGACTTGGCCATCTACAAATGCAACCCTCATTCCTTTTGCATCCAATGTATTTATGGAGAGTAGGTTCTTCTTTAGTCTAGGTACAAACAATACATCTTTCATTTTGATAGACTTTCTAGAGTCTAGCTTGTATGAGGATTCACCACTACTTTTTATTGGATACAAGTAGTCATCTCCGAGTTTCACCTTGTGAGGTGATTCATGCTCAGATAATTTCACAAAGGATTCCTTGAATCCCATCATATGTTTGGAAGCACCACTATCTATAATCCAATCATTGCTGGCATGTGTGATAGTTCCCATGAGAGAAAAAATCAGAACATATTCTTCATCACTTGAAGAATCATCACTGTCTTGTTTGTTTCTCTTTATGGAAGGTTCATCATCCTCTATAGCATGAGCATGATGTCTTCTCTTGTTTCCCTTCTTCTTGTGAGAGCTACTTTTGTTTCTAGGACATGATCTAGCAAGGTGTCCTCTTTCATTACATGTATAACAAATGTACTTAGACCTATCTCTAGGATTTCTAAAGTTACTCCTTTTGTGAGAGTGCTTACCTCTATGGTGGCTAGATCTAGTTTTCTTGGATTGTACTATGAGAGCTTGATCTTCACTTACAATATTTTCTTCTCGAGCTGCTATCTGAGATTCTTCTTGAGATCATTCTTTGCATAGTCTGCTGAACTTAACTAAATTCTTTCTGGAACAAATCCCTTGAATGAAAGAATCCCATGTCCTAGGGAGACCATTCAAGGTGGTCATTACAATATTTGCATTCTCTACTTCTTCATCTACTAATTCAAGTTGTTCTTTGATCTGGGAGACCCTTTTGAAGTATGACTGTATGGTCTCTGCATTCTGGATCTTCACATTCTTCAATTGGTTCCTCAAGGTCATCTTCTAGTTTATGTCCTTTCCTTCAAACAGTTTGGTTAGGGTATCAAACATAGCTTTAGGTGTCTTTAGGGAGGATACATGTGGTATGAGGTGATCCTTGATTGAATCAACAATAATCCTCTTATCGGTAACCAAATTATTCTTGTGTAAGTCCTTAGCCTCATCTCCCTCTGGAACTAGAATCTCCTCATTGATGTAGAAGTCCAACTCATTTTCTTCCAAGACGAGGGAGATCCTATACTTCTAGGCTTGGAAGTTATCAACTCCATCAATGTTTTCATCAAGCTTGGTATGATGAGACATCTTAACTGAGAACCTCAAATGGAAATACAAAATATTTAGATCTTACCAGGTTAAGATGTCAGATCTGGATCTAGAGCTGAATTTCTACAGTGCTGGTTCAACAGCATATTAGGGTTTGAATTTCTTGGAGTTCTGTCCAACCAAAAACTTTGATATTGATCTCTAAACTTCTATTTTGAGGAGGAGATCAATCTAGGCCTAGGCTAACTCAAAAATTCCACTTCTATGGAAACCCCTAATTTCTGACAGCACTGTCGGGTAAAAAACTGAAAATGCTCAGAATCAAATTCTGCTTCAACATAAAGATGCGCCCTAGAGAGGAGGGTTAGCCCAACCTTCTTTTGTTGAAAATTTGTGGAGAGAGATCCAAAAAGTAGGAATCCCTAGTTTCCACAGCTGCACAATGTCTTCTTCTTAGGTTAGCTCTGATGCCATGTTAGATTTTTATCATTTAAGCTAGCATTGACTTAGGATCTTAACTGAGAGAATAACAAGAACAGCAATCAAACACATAAGAAAATGAACACAAAGATTTTCCTCGGGGAAACCATAAAGGAGAAAACCCGACAACTTCCTCAGAGATAGAATCAACACCAATATCAAATCCCCAAAAACAGTAAGATGATATCTCGACAGTTGTAGCCTCTTTCTCTCTATCCCCAGAAGCTTTCTTCTTCCTCAGCTATGCACTACAACTGAGCGTGAGTGAGTGTGTGATAAATAGAGAGGATAACTCTCTATTTATACTAATTCCTAACTTGACAATGACTCACTAGGGATGACTTCTCTAGGAGATTCTAATAACCCTAGTGCCCTAGAACTATGAGGACTTTAACCCTTGAAAAATAGGATGATTACCCACAATGACTTGACATGACCTATTTACATTATAGAACCTCCCGATACGACCATCGGGGCATGACATGACTCAAGTACATTACAGACACATCCTAGAATAAACATCGGGGTACAAGACATAATATATACAAGTGAATGCATTTCGAAGTTACAAATACATCAACACCTGATGGTCTAGATGAATGACCATAGGTAGTCAGGTATGTGGTAGTCAGATATTTTGGTTTCATGGTCTCATTGATTATTTACAGTTTGAGAGATTGAGCACTTGATAGATTGATAACTTCAATAAAATTCTACAAATTTATAACTTGCACCTAAGATTCATCATGGATTTGTTGTATTATATTGATACTTACATGACTCATGCCTTATAGTCAAAGACCACATCTACCATTCTATCTAGGATATATCTATTACATTTGCCTTGAATCTCAAAGTTGATCCTAGAAACCATATTTTTCATTCTAAACCATAGAAACCATAGTTTAGGGGTTGAATTCACATATTGATCGATCGTGAACTTGTGTCTAGTGTCCCTACATGGAACTTGCCCAAATGTGCTTTCATGACCCACAGTAACCTTGTTTTGATGCACGATTTCCATTCTATGCCCCAGATAGGGATTCAATAAGTTTCCCTAAAAGCATGTAGGACGTGGGATTCAATGTGTGATAGAATAATGGTCCTTGCTCGGATCAATGAACCATCAAATCCATTGGATTTAGAACATCAGGATAGTGCTAGGGGTGGTCTTGTACTCTAGATCCATGGACAAGGGATCATTTATTTGGTCAATTTTGGAAACTAGGGTTTTTCTCAGTAAGGGAATGTCAAATTTTTGCACATGGGGGTCAACTTCACATATTTCTCAACCGTGAACATGTGTCTATTGTTCCCACATGGAACATGGCTAAACGCACTTGCATGACCTACCAAAAGCTCATTTTGATGCACAGTTTCCATTCTATGCCCTGAGTAGGGATTCAACAGGTGTCCTTGAAAGCCTGTAGGAGGTGCGATTCAACGTGCAAAAAAATGATGGACGTTGTTCGGATCGACAAGCTGTCGACTCCATTGGATTCAAGACATTGAGATAGTTCTAGGGGTGGCCCTCTACTTTGGTTCCATGGACAAGATATCATTTTTTTTGTTCAATTTTGGAAACTGGGGTTTTGCTTAGTAAGGGAATGTAAAAGTTTTGCACATGGGGGTCAACTTCGCATATTGCTCGACTGTGAATGTGTGGCTAGTGTTCTCACATCGAACATGCCTAAAAACGCTTGCATGACATATCAAAAGCTAGTTTTGATGAATGGTTTCCATTATATGCCCCGAGTAGGGATTCAACCAATGTCCGAGAAAGCCTATAGGAGGTGGGACTCAATGTGTGATAAAATGATGGTCATTGCTTGGATTGACAAGCCATCAAATCCGTTGGATTCAGGACATTAGGATAGTTCTAGGGGTGGCCCTCTACTTTGGGTCCATGGACAAGGGACCATTTTTTTGGTCAATTTTGGAACTTGAGGTTTTGCTGAGTAAGTGAATGTCCAAATTTTTCACATAGGGTTCAACTTTGAAAATTCCTCGACCGTGAACATGTGTCTAGAGATCCCACATGGAACCTTCCTAAATATGCTTGCATGATTGATTGGAAGCCCCTATTTTGATGCATGGTTTCCATTCTATTGCCTGCATAGAGTTTCAACCAGTTTCCTTGAAAGCATGTAGGAGGTGGGATTCAACGTGAAATAGAATGATGGCTATTGCTCGGATTGACGAATCATCAGCTACGTTGGATTTAGGTCATCGAGATACATTAGAGGAAATTTCAACTCAAAATGGGCCTTTTAACTTTTATTCAAATTCCATGTCATCATGTGTTAGCCAATGAAATTGCTTTAAATTTGAAATACCGTATAGGTCTTAAACACTTTTTTAATATAAATTTGGGGATAGGTAACATAAAAAAACTATTTTTTTTGTCTATATTTTTGACAGATATCCCCGTGTTTTTACTCAAATTTCAATCGGGAGAGCTTGTTGGATGCGGAATTAAATTCCGCATCCAACGATTACCCACTTGGCATACTTTTGATGGACCCCGCCACCCCAAAAACAAGAAATACTTGAAAAAATGGAATGATGATGTCATCATTCCATTTTTTCAGGTATTTCTTGTTTTTGGGGTAGCGGGGTCCATCAAACGTATGCCGATTCAGTAATCATTGGATGCGGAATTTAATTCCACATCCAACGAGCTCTCCTGATCGAAATTTGAGTAAAAACATGGGGAGATATGTCAAAAATACAAACAAAAAAGTGGTTTTTTTCTTTTCTTCCTCCAAAATTAATTAATATTATTTTATTATTTTAACTATTATTTTATGAATTCATTTTAGGAGGCCCATTTTGAGTTGAAATTTCCTTTAATGGTGATACAAAAGGCCCTCCAATCTACTTTCATGGACAAGTGTTCATTGTTTTGTCAATTTTGGAAACTAGGGTTTTGCTGAGTAAGGGAATGTCAAATTTTTGCACAGGGGGGTCAACTTCACAAATTGCTCAACCGTGAACATGTGGGTAGTATTCCCACATGGAAAATGCCTAAGAAAACTGACATGATCTACCAAAATCTTTTTTTGATGCACAATTTCCATTCTATGCCATGAGTAGGGATTCAACACGTGTCCTTGAAATCCTATAGGAGGTGGGATTCATTGTGCGATAAAATGATGGTCATTTCTCAGATCAAAAATCCGCTGACTCCATTGGATTCAAGAAATTAGGATAGTGCTAGGAGTTTCCCTCTACTCTGGGACCATGGAAAAGGGATCATTTTTTTGGTAAATTTTGGAAACTAGGGTTTTTCTTAGTAAGTGAATGTCCAATTTTTGCACATAGGGGTCATATTTGAAAATTCCTCAACCGTGACCATGTGGATAGCATTCCCACATGAAAAATACCTAAAAACGCTTGCATGACCCAGGGAAATCCTATTTTGATGCACGGTTTCCATTCTATGCCTCGGGTAGGGATTTAATAAGTGTCCTCGAAAGCTTGTAGGAGGTGGGATTCAACTTGTGATAGAATAATGGCCATTGCTTAGATTGAGAAAATGGCGGCTCTGTTGGATTCAATACATTGATATAGTGCTAGGGTGTCCCTCTAATATGGGTCCATGGATAAGGTATCATTTCTTTTGTCAATTTTGGAAACTAGGGTTTTGCTCATTTAGTGAATTGAAGGTGATTGTTGATCTTCCCCTCTTGAAAAAATACTTGTTGCAAACTGTTATTCTGTGTGTAGCTATTGATAATTATGTTACCTATTCTGAGGTGTTGAAGTTGAATTATTTCCCATCATTGTCAAGCAAGAAAATATTCTTTGTTTTTGTTTTAATCAAGTCAAAAGGAGTTGTCAATCTCTATGTGGAGGTGAATTGATCTTAGGATCTTGAATATCATTTGTGATACTGGAAATTCGAAATAAGGTTATTTCCAATATTAATTTAGCTTGGTCATCCAAGAGATGTGAGCATTTGCATGATGAAATGAAGGAGGAGACAATGCCATTACATCATTAACCATGTAATGGAACATGTTTATGTCTAGAAACAAGTGGCCAACCTATTACGCCATTAATTAATATATATATATATATATATATATATATATATATCTTCACACTACGAATATTTTGAATAATACTCCATAAAGATAAATTTATAAAACAAGATTCAAAATAGTACTTCTATAAACAATTTAAACTATAATAAAATCACACATAATTTTTGTCTCTTCCAAAGTTGTTCCTTGAGGATATTTATCAAATGCCCTATACATTAACAAAATGATAAAATAATGTGCAGGATATACATAATGTGCAGAATATAGTCATAACCATTTTTTAGAATCAACCTTATAATACTCAAATACTTTTAGGTTTGATGTGAATCCCATGTATTCGTTACATGAAAGAAATCATGCCAAACACTAATTTTATTTATGGAGAGTACACAGATGCATCACTAAGGTATGTCAAGTTCGTGCATCCTTTAAAATTTTGTTAGGTTGTTATGTGGGTAAGGTGCTTTTGTATTCCACTTAGTTGGATTAGCTTCTTAGTTGTGCTGGTTGCTTATGTGTATTAGGTATGTTCCATGTTTGTGAATACAATTTAACATTGTATATGTAATTGGATCGTGGTAAAAAGCAATTGAGATGTACGTTTTTGTCATTACGTAATATTGTAATTGTGCATTGTTCTCAAATTTATAACTGATATCTCCATGCAATTTGAGAATCTATAAAAAATTGGGAACATTACACATAGAAACATTCTTTGCCACACATGTATAATCACACTTAAAAGACTAAACAATGAATATGTGAAGAGCCTTGATATGAAATATTTTTTATATCATGAAAGTTATAATACAAAATTAGAAGGCCCATCTATGGCGTGTCAGTGTACATGTATCAAAAACATATTTGATGTACATGTGCAAACAAAAGTACATCTGTCCTGGACCATGCCCCTATACTCTAACTCTGGATTGTACATAAAAATAAATATTTTTCCTGGACTAACACATCAAAAAACTAAATTTCTCTTGTTTTTCTTGGGGCTTGATGCTTCTTTCCTCTTTCGACGACCACTTTGCATATATGGCGACTGCAAATCAATGACAATATTTCTTGTTCAGGTAACCGAACCAGTACTGTCAAACAATAAAAAAGTTCAAAATTTTAAAATATGACTCAATTGTACATAAAACAAAGACTCACTGCATCCATCAGGGGTGTAGGTGCCTCTGGTGTCCTCCTCCTTCCAGAGAGTCTCTTTGCAATGCTTCTCTATGAATAAAAGAAAATATGTCAATTATCTCAAGAATTATCAACATGTGGCATGAATGAGAAAGTACTAATCAATTATGTAAAAAATGAACATCTCACCGAAAAAACCATTTCTATTGGAAGAGGCTGGGACTCTTCAGTAGTAAGAGGAGCCATAGGTTGAGCATCAAGCTCAGTTGTGTACACTAATGGACCAGCAGGTGGCCACATTCACCAAATGATAAAATAGCTAGACATCGTGTATGTCGATAAACAATAAAAATGAAATGTACAATTACAAACATTCAAGTAGATGTACCTGAGTGTGGCTTATCCCTATTGTAGATGTAGCATTGACCATGACATTAACAACCCCACTAAGGTTTGGCACAGATGACTCTACATCCTAATTCTATAAACATGTGAAAATAACTTTAAGAAAAACTAGTTGTGAAGTGAATTCAAAGCTAACCAACAACTGTCATTGGAAGTGTGTACATTACCGTGGGATGAGTAGGTTGATCCTCATGCACACGCTCTCTTTTCAAGGAAAAGGGTCATCTGATGTAAACAAACCCCTTATCTATGTTTGGATTATAGGGAGATCCAAACCAAAGAGGCAATGCAAGGATTTGCGATGATGTTTGCAGTCATAAAGTGTTACAATAGTTAGACATTGAGTTGAATGGATGGAATAATATGTACTAAAAAAATAACATGTTTTAATATACTTACCCTTTCCTGGGACATATCTCCCCCATGCGAGTGACCGCTTCCATCAATTTCTTTCCCCTCTTTAGATGCTGATAGCATCTATAAATTTAAAAATTATAAATATTAGCAATCTATAAAGGAGTGGACAGTAAGATCTTTAAATAATTCGAAAAAGATTCAATCATAACCATGTACTTACATTCTTCAAGTAATTGTAAATTCCACCTTGGATTATTTTGCTGAGATCAATGTCTCCATCATCATGTTCTAAGTGGGGTTCCTGCAACTTCAAAAATTGTAAATACTAGACAATTTAACAAATTAATCAAGACTAACACATGCATTAACAAAGTGAAATTTTTTTAAATGTTACCTAAATGGTGGTTGTTTGGGCCTCGGGTACAACCACACTAGGTGTAGTACCACCCCATGAGAGGCCTCAATATCCTACAAGAGTAAATATTAATTATATTATGAATATTTTAATATGTTACATACAATACAAAAAAATTAAAAGTTGAACAATAATAGAGTGTTAACAATGTCCTTACCTAACCAGTAGTCATCGCAGAGGTACCATGTCTTTGTCTAGGACCATAATAGGGTTGACCAAACGATGTGTAGACATGTGGCTCACTCTAAGACACATGGGATGTCAGTGTATCCCCACAAATAGATGTTCATGTACCACCAAAAGTTGGTGGTTGTACCCCAGCAGAGGAAGAGGGATTTTCCTGGTCAATATTGGTCGTGTGTCGAGAGACCATCTCAGCTATAGTAAAAAATTCCTCCTGTTTCAGGGAAACCATGTCATGCACAGGAGGGATGTCTTCCCTCAGTAGTTGGAAATGAGGTGCAGGCTTATGTGAATTGGAACCTCTATGCCTAGAATTGGGTCGATGTTGGGGAATCCCCCTACCAACTCCCTGGAATCCCAACATGTCAAAATAGTTGACATGTTTCCCCATCAAAAACTCTGCATACAACTTTTGGAGGAAGTACAATGGTGCTTACCTATTGTTGTGTGGGGGAATGTCAAATACCATCTACCACCTATCCATTCAATGGTCTCTAATGGGTGGAAAGGTACACCACTCAATAGAAATATGTGGCCAGGTGATCTCCGGAATGTCATCCATCCCATGAAGTCTAAACAATGTATAGATGTGTTCTTTTTTTATTTTCAGCTTCTTTACCCCGTTGAAGCTCAACCCATCAATGCATCATTGTCTTTTCCTCTCCCTGAACGATGTGATGCAATAAAATGCATCATTTGATCTTGTGATAATATCAACAATAGTCAACAATGAATCTGACAAGGAGCGGTGGATCTCATTCAGGAGCGGTGGATCTCATCTCCACTTCTCCAAGCATAACCAATCTCTCTCAGATGACCAATAACCCTCAGTATCTCAGGATTGTTATCCACAGTAGCCACTGCAATCATAAATACAAATAAAATGTCATTATAAATATAAACACATGATATATTGACATCTCTAAGAACTTAAAACTGTATAACTAATGTACGATAAATAACAACATAAACTAAATCTATTATGTAAATTTAAAAATTGATCTTGAATTTTACAGTAAAGAATAAACATTTAACATTTTTTTCATTTTAAATTTATGTCATAAATTTAAGTATTAATTCCAATTTCCATATGCATGTGTACATAAAATGTCTTATGTGCATATGTTGATTCCGAAGCTCCTCTAGCTTATTTTAAGGCTTGGAGTATGAGGTTTCATCGAAATTGTGAGGTGCAGATTAATTCCCTTGCAGGAGCAAATCCCAGATTACGACTAGAGGTAATGACTAGACCCTAGAATAGGATACATAATGTGCTATTGATGAATAAAATCCCAGTATAGGAAACGATTTTGTTAGATGTGTAATTATTTGTTGTAGTGTGATGTTTTTGGGACTCCAAAGTCTATTTAACAAATCTTTGTTTATATGTAATTTGGGCCATGTATGGATTCCACTAGATGTTATTTTAGTTCTATGCCCTCTTTCTATATACCCATGAGAGACTTTAAATTCACAATTGTGTATAGTGGATTTCATAGTTGCAAGGTTTCCACTGGATTATATCATGTATGATAGTATGTCATTGGCATGTTTAATCAAACACATCAACCTACCTATGTATTTTCATGTTCATAGAGCCTATTGTTGAACTTTGTTGTCTTGACCTTAACCAAAAAGTACCCTTCAGTCAAGAGGAAATATTTATTAAAAGCATGGGAAGCTTTATACCTTATTTTAACACTTGGATTAGGAATTTTCATCAAAACTATAAGATGTTTATTGATGTTCTTGGATTACCAACTTCAATATTTCAGATAGAGGCAAGGTATTTACCATGTTTGTTTATGTATTTTAGGGAATATATGAATTCTACTTGATTTTTTTTAGTTGTATGCAAGCTTGCAATATAATTGACAAACTTTGCATATTTGTTAATTTTGTTTGGATTCAAAATGATGCTTGTGAATATACATATATGCAAATAATGATGTTTGTTTGTTTTTATGAGTTAATTGGGGGTTTGGTTTACATTGGGCATGTAAATTACATATGAAAACTTGCAATGTGCTTCACAAACATAGCATATTTGTGAATATTGATATGGATTCATAAGGATGCTTCTGAATATGCATATGGAAATAGTGAAATTGATTTTTTTTTATGAGTTAATTAGGGTTTTGGTTCCAATGGGCATGTGAATTTTGGGTATGAATTTTGGTAAATAATCAAAATTATTTGATGTTTATGATCAAATTGGACTTTTTGTTTCCATTGGCCAATTACATTAGGATTTTGGTTTCAATTGGCCATAAATTAATTTATTTTTGTTTAATTTTTCAAATTAGGGCAAACAAATTAATGAATTTAGGAAACAATTCATGAGAAGAAATGAGGAAACTTTGAGAAGAATTCAGGAAAATACCTCACAAAGAGTAGGTTGATCCAAAGGTGGAGGTGGATGGCTTGGCACACCCAAAACACATTCTCCCACTCACATTCTGCTCCGTCCAACTCCAACAGCCTTGTGCTGTGGAGAAAATGATGGGATCGACCCATTTTAAACAAAAAAAAGGTTTTACAAAATGGGGGCGCGATTTTATTCACTAAAAAGGAGGAACAATTTGATTCAACAAAAATGGAGGAGCATTTTTCTCTACTAACCTACTTGTCATACATGTTGCCAGTCTTGGGTCTAGGTTTGGAAGGTTCGTGGTTTCTTGGGATGTTTTCTATTTTATGGATCAAGAGTGATTGACTTCACTCCAACACTGCATCTAAAAGGTCCCTCAACTTTATGCACTCACCCCATTATGCAACTCTTTTTATATCACTACTTCTGCAATCATTGAATCATCAACATTTTCAGCATCATTATAGATTCATTTTTCTTGTACATTATCTATTTCATTTGTTGCAACTTCTATGCAATCTTCAACAATCTTATCAAATTCTTCAACAAAATTAAAATCATCAATATTTTCAAAAAACTCATAACTAGGATCAAGCACTTCAACACAGTGCACTTTATCTTTCTTAGCTTTTGATGTTGCTTCACATGCTACTAATAGGGAATTCTTCATCCTGGGTGATTCCATGAAGGTGGGTAACACTTTTTGGCCAAATTTCGCGATGAAAACCTGATTTTGTACTCATGTGCTAGGTAGAAGCCCTTGAAATGCATATACCATGTGAATTTTGACTTGTAGTAAAAAAATTGTATAATATTATGTTGGCTTCCCAATGAAATTTTTTATAAAATATTTCGATGTCATTTAATGTGTGAAATTTTGCATTTAATGAACTGTGTGACCTTGAAAATTTGAAGAAGTTAATAAGTGGCTCGTGTCTATCGCCAATAATTCAATCTTACATTAATAATTTAAAACAAATATATATATGAGCATGATCTACATAAAATGCACTATGGTCTGCATATTTTTTTGTTAATTTATTTCGCGATATACAATTATTTATTATTTTTTGAAAGTGACCACATCTGATTTCAACATCATTTTATGCACATGCGTGTCCATCCAAGGTTTTTTTTCACTATTTTCAAAAAATGAAAAACCAAAGATACCCTTTTGAAGAGGACACGTCAATGTGTGGGATGCCCACTTTTAATAAATTTTTGGATGTGTATATTTTACCCTAGGGATTTTTCTTTGAGTTGCTTTGAAGTTGTTGTCTGGTTTTCTAAGAGTAAGTTTTAGAACTAAAAAAAAACATATGAATTCCAAAATGCATGCATGATATCTCAATGGATAGAGGATTCGGTGACGAATCTATGGGTATGAACTTCACTCAGTTGTGTTCCATGAATGGAAGGGTTTAGACCCCTAGAAAACACAGAGAAACTTTGATTTTCTTGTAAGAGGGATAACTCTCTATTTTTCAAGCCCTCGATCGAGGGTTTAACAAAACCATCAATCGAGGGTCCGATTAACCCTCGATCGAGATTCTAATAAATCCTCAATCGAGGTCGTGATTGTTTTTAAAAAATCATACAAAAATGTGCGAGAATGGACTTAGGCATTGATGGCATTAATGTAATTCCAAGAACCCTCCTATCCTCATTTCCCACTTGAATTCCTATACAAAATTCTATATAAACATAAAACATAATTCATAAACATGTTACTAATTTATCTTTCACAATTGACTATCGTTTTTGAAACAATTGTGTATTGTGTTTAGATATTGTTGTAGGTATGAATTTGGATTGTTGATCTTGATCACAATGGGAAGCAAAAAACGTCGAAGTAAAATATCTTCTAGGAATCGAAGCAACACCGAAGAAATAAGAGATATAGATAAAGAAAGAAAGAGGAATAAAAGAGAAATCTTGAGAGGAGAAGAAGTTGCAAATCAACCTATACTTGGAGAATTAAACGTCATATTTAACAATTTTGGTATAATTTATTTGTAAGTTATGCAATTTCATATTCATATTCATAATTTCATTTTCCTCGTGATATAGTTCATATAATTTCATATTGCATAATATATTCAATTTCATAGTGATCTAGTTCATATATATATATATATATATATAT